>SJYA01011345.1:0-12034 GCA_006410615.1 Neotragus moschatus
TGCTGCGATTCATGGGGTCGCAAAGAGTCGGACACGACTGAGCGACCGAACTGAACTGAACTGAACTGATGATCCAGCAGTCCCACTCTCAGGCATAAATTCAGAGCAAACTCTGAATCCAACATTCACAGCAGCACTATTGACAGCACCCAGAGCATGTAAGCAACGGAAGTGTCCACCGACTGATGGTTGGATAAAGAGGCGGTGCTACATACACACAGTGGAATGTTTCTCAGCGGTAAGAAAGAATGGAATAATGCCGCGAACGGCAACATGGATGGACAGAGAGATTACCCTAGCAAGTAAAGGAAGTCAGAGACAAATACCATATGATATCACTTATGTGTAGAACTGCAAAAATGACATAAATGAACTAACTTATCACAAAACAAAAATAGATTCAGAGACACAGAGAATTTACGGTTACCCAAGGGGAAAGGGGGCTAGGAGGGAGGGACAACTTGGGAGTTTGGCATTAACAGATATACATTACTATATATAAAATAGATAAACCACAAGGTCCTACTTTATAACACAGGAAACTATATTTAATATCTTATAATAATCTATAAAGGGAAAGAATTCAAAAAAGAATATCCATCTCTCTATGTATGATATACCTGAGAGACTGAACACAACAAATATACAATGTTGTGTACACGTTATATATATAAAACTGTATCACTTTGTTGTATACCAGAAACTAATACAACATTGTAAATCAATACCTCAATAAAAAAATTTGTAATGAAAAAAAAAAAAGAAAAGCAAAGAAAACACACACACAAAAGTCTTTATCATTCCTCTATATATTTCCATCATTATGATGGTTTCATTGTTGCGTATGATCTTGGCTTAAAGACCAGACTTGACCCCCTCCCCACTCTAGTGCTAGAAGTATCTGTATCCCAAACGTGAACTAAATGTATTGCAAGTCTTCCAAAAAATAAAGATGCACCTTATATCTAAAGGGCTTCCCTGGTGGCCCAGACAGTAAGGCATCTGCCTGCAGTGCCAGTGACCCGGGTTCAATTCCTGGGTCAGGAAGATTCCCCTGGAGAAGGGAATGGCAACCCACTCCAATACTCTTGNATTATGATGGTTTCATTGTTGCGTATGATCTTGGCTTAAAGACCAGACTTGACCCCCTCCCCACTCTAGTGCTAGAAGTATCTGTATCCCAAACGTGAACTAAATGTATTGCAAGTCTTCCAAAAAATAAAGATGCACCTTATATCTAAAGGGCTTCCCTGGTGGCCCAGACAGTAAGGCATCTGCCTGCAGTGCCAGTGACCCGGGTTCAATTCCTGGGTCAGGAAGATTCCCCTGGAGAAGGGAATGGCAACCCACTCCAATACTCTTGCCTGGAAAACCCCATGGACAGAGGAGCCTGTTAGGCTACAGTCCATGGGGTCGCAAAGAGTCGAACATGACGCTTCCCTTTCACTTTTCACTTATATCTAAGCTCACTCAATTTATTTTAAACAAAAAAGTCTTATTTGGGAAAGACATGATCTGAAACAAAACAGGTAAAGGATTTTCAAGTGCAAAGCAGACTTCCGACACAATCATCACTAAGCTCACTGAAACAGTTAAAAAGAGAAGAGAGATTCCGTGCTCAACCTGCACTTGAAACAGTTGCTTTAGGTCCAGAAGAAAACAAAGCCACACACAGATACAAAGCGTCACCTAAACAGTCAAAGGCATCAATAGCCTCTGAGAAGGACAAGAGGTTTGGACAATATTATTAATAGTTAAGCATGATTTTCCTAGCAAATTAGTTCCTTTTTTTTTCCTTAAGCTTAGTTGCAATGATTCTATAAAGAAAACATCCTTTCTCCTGAGTATGAAGTAAACATAGTGGAGCTGGGACAAAAATAAACCAGCCAGAATTTAAAGCATACAAAAATCTGGGGCTAAAAATGGATACTCTCATTTTGCCTGAGAAATTATAGGTTGGCAGGTGCTGCAAGCCGCCAAGGCCTCCGCTGCCAACGCTACCTTCCTCTCTCCCCAAACAGGGAGCTCTCCACCAGCAGAGCCATGCAGTAGGAAATGGCAAGTTACATTTAATATTCACATAGTATGCGGTGACACCACCAGAGTCGTTCCAAACCAACAGATGCAACAGTCAAACCCAGACTGGAGCACGTTCCCCACACAACCGTGGACCTCCCCACCGGAAGTGTTTTCGCTGGCTATATTTTGTGACTTTGGGGAAATGCTACCTAAGCTGCTGTTACTGGTTGGTAAGCTACACTCTGAAGGAACATCCTGAGGAATCTTAAAGTCAGTGATGCTAGAGCAGGTTTCCTCCACACTGGAAGTACAAACATTTGCGTGTGCGTGTACGCGTGTGCTCAGCTGTGTTTTCAACCACATGGACTGTAGCCCACCAGGCTCCTCTGTCCATGTAACTTACCAGGGAGGAATTCTGGAGTGGTTGCCATTTCCTCCTCCAGGGGATCTTCCCGACCCACAGATGGGACCCATTTCTCCTGCCTCTGGTGCACTGGCAGGTGGATGCTTTACCACTAAGGCATTTAGGAAGCCCTAACATAACAAAGGTTCTGTGTTCATGCCATTTTCCTACTCCAGAGGATCTTCCCGACCCAGGGATCAAACCCAAGTCTTCTGTGTCTCCTGCACTGGCAGACTCTTTACCACTGAGCCACCTGGAAAGCAGACAGCTAAAGCTAATTCTCCCTCATGGTAGCTAACACATGTAGGCAGAGTCACCGAAAAAAACATCCCTGGTCTCTACTCTCTAAAGGACAGTGGCACTCGGCACTGCCCTGAGTTGTGGAAACAAAACTGTCCATAGACATTGAAAGATGTTCCTATAGGAACTTCCCTGTAGCTCACACAATAAAGAACCTGCTTGCAATGCAGGAGACTGGCGTTCAGTCCCTGAGTTGGGAAGATCTTCTGCAGAAGGGAAGGACAACCCACTCCAGTGTTCTTGCCTGGAGAATCCCATGGACAGAGGAGCCTGGTGGGCTACAGTCCATGGAATCACAAAGAGTTGGACACAACTGAGCGACTAAGCGCAGGGAGCGAACTGTTCCTGGCTGAGAATCACAGGGCTAGATCCATGGGATGGTGTTCCTTTAATTGCAGGCACTGAAGAGGATGTGGTAAGTCTACTTGCTGCCGCCCTAGAATGACCTTTGGGACAAAGTTACAGGAAAAAAAGCCAAAGTCAGAACCACACCTCAGTTCCCATTTCAGAGTCTGCATACAGTTCCATCTGCTTGGGAAACTTCTGGAGAAAAACCTGAGACCTAATCATGCTGGTCTCTGGGGAGGGGAATCTTGTTTACATTTTTCTACCATTTAAATTGTTTGCTATACTCCTGTACTTCTCCTCAATCATCTAAAAATAACTTTAACAACGTTTCATATTTTTCGAACTCTAGCATTCAATATGTTTTTTAAAACTAGGAGGATTTTTGTGTGTGTTCTTTCAGTCAAATTCCAGTTTATTTATTGCAGTATACTTGATTTACAGTGTTGTGCTGGTTTTAAGTGTACCGCCAAGTGACTGAGTTTTTACATACATACACATATGGCTTTTCAGATCGTTTCTCCGTGTGAAGTGAAGGTGTCAGCTGCACCAGGAGCCTGGTGGGCAGCAGTCCATGCGGGCACAAAGAGCCGGACACTGAACGACAACAGCCACCTTTCCCTTTGGTAACCGTAAGCTTGTTTCCTAAGCCTGTGAGTCTGTTTCTGTTTCGTATCAAACTGCAGTAAAGTTGGGGTTGAACCTGGGAGCCTCACTGGAGGAGCCGGGCCCGAGGACACGAGGCCGCCACTGCCATCCTCTCTCAGCCCCGGCACTGAAGCCTGGTGACCGTCACTGCCTGCTCCGAGTGGAAACGGGGACCAAAGGTGGGGATGTGCCAAGGGTGCCCACGAAAGATTGCTCACTGTGTGGAAACCTCAACCCCAGACAAGATCATGACGTCTAATGGACTCAGGTCTCCATTCAAACGGATGCTGGCAGCAAGTCCCACTCCTGGTCTGCAGCCACCTTGTCTGCTGCACCATGACTCTGTGGAGTAGTGTGTGTGGGGGGAGGGGAGGGGGGTGTCCATGTTCCACAAACCTCCTAGCATCACCCCAAATCTCCCTTTGCATCATCAGTTTCAGGAGCCCCAATTCCATCATCCAGAATGCACTCAGAGGGTGGAGGGCATGCAGTCACTGCTGGGTTCTAGCTTATCAGCAGCATCACTAACGACACATCAGAATGCAGGGTCCCAGGCTCGTCCCAGACCCACTCAATCAAATGCAGGGTCCCAGGCCCACCCCAGACCCACTCAATCAAACCTCTACAGGTGGGGCCTCAGAGTCTCCATCTTAACAGGTTACCCATTGATTCCTAGGAAACTTTCTTTTTATTTGTGAATTTCTTTGATTTTCAGGTTAAAATCAGAATCTAACATCAAATACTCACTTTTCCAAGTGCTGAAATCTGATTTTCCCCAAAGCCTCCAGGTATCAATCTTGAAACAAGTGAGTGAAATATATTCATCACTCATCAGGAAAGAATTGTTTCAATCACCCACAAGGAGCTAAGTTAATACAATCAGTTTTAGTCCAGTGGGCTGACTGCATGAAGATATTTAATTACCCTATTTTGGGTCCTAGTCACTGTCTTGTGTGCCAAAGTGACACCCAACAGGTTCTGGAAGCATGAAGAAGGGCAGTAATGTGGAGAGGTAAGAAGAAAACTTCACTTAGAAGTTCCATGTGGTTTCTCTGTAGGGAAGGAAAGAGGCAAGGAAGGGCCTCCAGACTCCAGGCAGGAAGTTTGGAGAGGAGGTTCCAAGGTGAAGCGATGCTCTGCTGTGGACCAGGAAGGCCTTCAAGCTCCCCTCTGCTTAGCTAAACTTCAGGTACATTTCTTCCTGACTCTGGGCCTCTGGCTTCTCTTTTTTTAGGATATTTACTTTAGAACACCTTCAGGTGTCAAGTCTTTCTCTGCCCCTTGGAGATATAAATCTTCTCACAGGCTCTTGCCAGTTTTACAACCCACGGTTGTTTATGTCAAGGACCCAGGAGCATCCTTCAGAAATGTGATCAGTAGAGAAGATAGGCTAGTCTCTGGGGGGGGGGTCTGGAGCCTAACTGCTGGGTGCCAATTAGCAAACACAGGTGGCCTCTTGCCGAAAGCCAGCCACCTCAAGTGCCCTCCAGTACTTTTGCATTAGCTCATCCCAGTGCCTATCAATTCTTCCACTTTTCACATCAGTAAGACTGAGTTCCATCTCTCTCCTCTGATATAGCTGTCTTGACCCCTATTGCCATCTCCTTGCATAAAATCTTCCTGAGCTAAAGTCTAACTTCTTCAGGACAATTTTTCTTTGGCATTACTGAAGGACTTTTATATAAGGGGAGTTTGTTTCTTATCTTATCTCAAGAGGGATGGGAGCTCAGTGCGGTCTCAGAGCTGGCGGTGCACAGATCTGAGTGGCTGGATATAGAGGTAATTAGTTACCACTAGGAGATGGTCAGGAAACAAGGATTAAGCCACTAAAAGTATTTAATAAGAAGAGTCATGAGGCCAGTAAAAGAGTGAAGTCTCAATCTATCAAAATGGAGGAAGAGAACATAAAAGAAGGGCTAGGATATTCGGGGGCGGAGTTCACTAGGAGATAGTTTTTCTGACAAGGGCCCACATAGTCAAGGCTATGGTCTTCCCAGTAGTCACGTACGGATGTGAGAGCTAGGCCAAGAAGACAGAGCGCCCAAGAATTGATGCTTTCGAACTGTGGTGCTGGAGAAGACTCTTGAGAGTCCTTTGGACTGCAAGATAAAAAAAACCAGTCGATCCTGAAGGAAATCAACTCCGAATACTCACTGGAAGGGCTGATGCTGAGGCTGATGTGTTTGGCCACCTGAGGCAAACAGCCCACTCACTGGAAAAGAGCCTGGTGCTGGGAAGATTGAAGGCAGGAGGAGAAGAGAGAGACAGAGGATGACACGGTTGGATGGCATCGCTGATTCAACGGACATGAACTACTTGGGCAAACTACAGGAGATGGTGAAGGACAGGGAAGCCTGGCGTGCTGCCATCCTTGGGGTCTCAAAGAGTCAGACGTGACTTGGCAATAGAACAACAACAGAAACAGGGAGTGAAAAAAAAATTTAGAGTGATTCTGAGATTGCTTTAAAAACACTTAGTTCAGAGATTTCTGGTTTCGAAAACTAGGTAAACGTACTTATAGAGAAAGATAAGGAAATCCAATTACCGAAGAATCGGGAAGTTCATACAATCTGTCCGTGTTACTCTAAAGTTATTATTTTCAGTGTGTATCATAAATATTTCAGAGTTAATGATCTGGGATTGGTTTCACCTGAGTAGTTGGCTGATTTTTCTCATTTTTCCTCTTCCCACGCAGAATTAAATACTTGGCATCCACTCCCGACAGACATTTCTAAAATATTCTTCAAAGGCAAGGCCATGAGGGAGCCTGGGTTTTCAGATCGGTGTGTTTCGGATTTATCACAGGAGTGGGAAGACGTGGCAAAAAAGGAGAAAGAGGCTTGGCAATCCCCAAGCCGAGAGGAGTTTCACTGTTCAGAGTGACAACCAGCAGACAGAAGGTGAAGGCACCCTCACAAAGCAATGTCCATGTCAATTCTCTTCTCCAGACACAACGTGTCTACACTTTTCATCTCACGAGCCATATAAACAAAAGGAAACCGGAGCCAGTAAGAGGGAGGTGACCTGCATGAACTGTCCTGAGTCCAGCTGGACGCTGACTTCATTCTGGATTATGACTTCAAGGATCTTCCGCTTCCACAGGTGGTAGCTTTGGGGCACTCACTGGAGAATTCCAAGATTGCACTTGGCCAGGCTACTCTGCAGAACTCTGCAGCCCATAAAGCAGACTTGGAGGAAAAGCATCTTTGTTTTCTGGCACAGCCTAGATGACTGTCAGCATAGGAGACTTTTTACCTCGACCGAATTTGGAGCATAAGCCCGAGAAGCCTTGAAGGCAGGGCAAGACGAGGCAGGTCCCAGCAGCTCTGTGCCTGGAAGTGGGGCTAGGGTGGGTGGAGCGGCCAAGGCAGGACTGAGCCCGTTCTGGCCCAGTGTGGGCCCGGCACCATACCTGCAGGAGGGTGGTTTCTTGGGCAGGATTACTAAATGCTACAAATAGGGGAACACCGCAGAAGAAAGTGTGATGGGTTTATTAGTAATCGCACCACTCGGGGCACTAAAACTTCAAAGTCCTCTTCCTAACAAAGTCATGCTAATCCTTAAAACACCCTCACTGAGCTGGGGAAGCAAACAGGATTCATTATTCCCATTTTAGGGAGAGCAGAGAGAGATAAGGAGCTCTACGCAGGGTCATGGGAAGGTGAGCATCGCTGGAGTCCAGATCACCACCAAGTCCAGCTTCGGAACAACATGCTGCCCAGCTCTACTGACTCACGCTGGGAGGGTCAGCTAAGGAGTCTCTCATTACTCAGAATGGAACTGGTGATTAGATTTTATTTAAAATAAGCGAAGCAGACATTGTTTTTGTTGTAGCTTTAATAACAGTAAATGACAGTAATTTTGCCAAATGAGAAATGTCTGACTTGAGATGCTGGCAGACTTGCCCAGTATCAGGGTATAGAATGTATGACTTTGACGAATCTCATCCAGAGCTGGACTCGCATCACTGGGCCTCCTCCCTGACAGTGGCCTCTACGTGCTACTGCTTCCCCTGGCAGCCTGATAAGTTTAGGCATGAGTACTAAATAATGCTTGGGCTTCCCAGGTGGCAATAGTGGTTGCCTGCTTATGCAGGAGACATAAGAGATACGGGTTCAATCCCTGGGTCGGGAAGATCCCCTGCAGGAGGGCATGGCAACCCACTACAGTATTGTTGCCTGGAAAATCCCATGGACAGAGGAACCTTGGGGGCTAGTCCATAGGACTGTAAAGAGTTGGACACGACTGAAGAGACTTTGCATGCACGTGCTAAACAATGCTTAGTGGTGTTTTTTTTTTTTTTTAACAGTCTTCCTTTAAATAAATTATAGTACTTTTCTGAATAGTTATCTATATTGTGAGAATTTTTGGAAAATACAAAGAAGTAAAAAGAAAATAAGAGTAATGAGGGATCTCTTATTGTGGACTATGAATGATCTCTGGTAACACTTGGGGGCATGTCTACCTGTCAATTTTTATGCATGTAAATACATTTCTGTTAGGTAAAATCGGGATTACTTTACTTTTATCAAATTCTTGAATATTATTCAAAAATATGTAATAAATGGCTGCATAACAATCCATCAAATGGTATTATCCATTTTTTAGCCAGTCCTCAATACTGGCTATTTTGGTGGCTTCTAGTTAGTGCTATCATGATATTAGATAAACATTTCTCATAAAAATTTCGGATCATTTCCTCAGTGGCAATTTGTAGAAGATGAATCACGGAATCAAAGGACTCACACATATTCAAAACTCTTCATATATACCATCACACTGTTCTCCAGCATGTTGTATCTGTTTCCACTTTCATCTTCCTTAAGAGGTGAACTTTTCTGACTTCTCTAAAATTCTTCTAGCAGTGGGGCTTAAGAGTGGTAACAGGTTGCAATCATGGCTAGAACATTTGGCATAAAGCCATATTAAAGCAAATATCAGTTTTACAGACAAAATGTCTGTTTGGGATGGCTAATGAGGGCTGCCAGCCAAGTGGGGAGAAATGAACATCACTTCTTTCCCCTCAAAAGTCACCACCATTCATTAAGTGACTGTGGAAAACAATTCACATAAAAGACATTCACAAGGAAGGTGTCCCCATTTGACACTTGAGAATAATGAGGCTCACAGAGATTCTCTAACTTGGACGTAGCATGATGGAGCCAAGACGGCAGGCCTGGCTGTCTGGTCCATCCCACCCACACCTAATTCGGAAAGTTAAGGGACCCTACGTAGCGGGTGTAAGCAGCCCTTTTGATCCTGGCTATTGTCCATGCTCTTCTTCAAGTACTGATGGCAGAAAAGTTTTCAATCCTAGATCCAAAGCACCCTTTATTCTGCAATGAACCCCCAGGAGGTTTGTATTGAAGGAGCACTCTGTAAGAACCCTGGGTATGTGGAGTACTTTTAAAAAAATGTTATTTATTTAATTGGAGGATAATTACTTTACAATCATGTGATGGCCTCTGCCGTACATGAACATGAATCAGCCACAGGAAGACATGTATCCCCTCTCTGCGGGACACCCTCCCCCACCTCCTTCCCCCACAACCCCCCAGGTTGCCATAGAGCACCAGCTTTGGGTCCCCTAATTCATAAATCAAACTCCCACTGGCTATCTATTTTACACACGGTAACATACACATTTCAATGCTATTTTCTCATGGAGTACTTTTAATTAAACCCTAAGGCACAAGGCCTTTCAAAGGCAAGATATGAGTCAGACTACTGTGGGTTTTAGTACCAACTCCGCAACTTAAAACATGTGTGACTTTGGGCATGCCAGCTACTCCTTACTTATAAATGAATGACGAAGAATTAAGGAGACATTGGAATTACCCTAGTGCCGGAAGCATGGTAAATGCTCAAGAAATGGTCTCTAATAAGAATTCCTCTATGACAAATGAGGCAATGAGAATGGAATACAGGTATCTGACTCAGAAGGCGATAGAAGTGACCTAGCTTCGACATGCTGCAATCTCTACCCTCAGAATGTGACGGGATTTCCCTAGGCTGCATTACCCAGGCAGGCACATAGAAAGAAGCTCCAGGAATGGCAAGTTTCTTGTCCCTGCAGTGTTGGCCTCAACACTGGATTCTGGAGGATTCTACAGCAACCTCAGACCATGGCTGATGGCTCCAGGGTAACAGACAAGATTAGATTCCATTAATCAACTCCATCTAACTCTGTCCATTGGGCAGCCTTGGGCACTTACACACNGAAGCTCCAGGAATGGCAAGTTTCTTGTCCCTGCAGTGTTGGCCTCAACACTGGATTCTGGAGGATTCTACAGCAACCTCAGACCATGGCTGATGGCTCCAGGGTAACAGACAAGATTAGATTCCATTAATCAACTCCATCTAACTCTGTCCATTGGGCAGCCTTGGGCACTTACACACCCTATGTAAGCCTGTGTGTGAAATGAAGATCATCACAGTTCCAATCTGCTGTGAGAAGTAAATGAGATTATACTATACACACAAAGGTCAGGGTGAGGATGCATGACTCATAAAAAACAAAAAACACTAACTGCAGGTATTAATAATCATGAAAGCTGTTCACCTGTCTTCTCACGTTCTCCTCTCAGCACACAGTAGAATCCTAGCTCTCCACCTCTTGGAAGTAGGTGATAGACATGTAATTTCTCTGGCTAATATAAGTGGAAGGCACCAGAATCCCCCTAGGTAGAAGCCTTTAGGAGACAGTGGTCCATTGTTGTTGTTGTTGATCAGTTGCTAAGCCACGTCTAACTCTTTGCAACCCTATGGACTGCAGCATACCAGGCTACCCTGTCCTTCACTATCTTCCGGAGTTTGTTCAAATTCACGTCCACTGAGTTGGTGATGCTATCTAACCATCTCATCCTCTGCCACCCCTTTCTCCTCCTGCCCTCAATCTTTCCTAGCATTGGGGTGTTTTCCATTGACTCAGCTCTTCACATCAGGTGGCCAAAATACTGGAGCTTCAGCTTCAGCATCAGTCCTTCCAATGGATATCCCTTCCCACATCACAATGATCACCAACAATCTAGGTTGCAGCATCCCTGGCAGTCAGCCAGCCCCCCACCCCAGAGTGAGGACTGGGGGAGCAGACTCTCTGCCAATCCCAGATGCACACAGAACATGAAGCAGACGTTAGCTAATGGAGATTCAAGAGTACTTTGTTACTGTAACTTGATCCATCAAATTGATGCTGATACTATTCTGAGTAGTTTGTCAGACTCGCTCAGAATAGTTGGAAAAAATGATCCCAGCTTTTGATCAAGACATTAATAATAGTAATTCTGATTGAGGACTTTCTCAATTAGAGTAGGTGGCTGAGGTCAAAGGCTGTTTCAGAGCAATGAAAAACTGGAAGTGAGAACTTTGCCCAGGACTCAGTGGGAACGGTTTCTGTACAAACTCCTGGAAGTCAGGAGATAGGAAAACCCAATTCCCTCACCTCCAGCAATCACAGCCATTAAGTCGACACAAAGGGTGATGTAAGTCCCTTGAGGATGAATGGGTGATGGGGTCTAAAGCCAATGGGGCTGCTTCCTTAGATTCCTTCAGCGCTGTGGGTCTCCAGGCAGCACTGCCCAGCCGAGAGCCTAAAGACAGATCTATTCAGGGTACGCTGCACACATATATAACAGAGTTGCTGGAACTAGGTATGCACAGCCCACTTTCCAGAGATTTCTGCATCAGGGAGAGAATAGTGTGGTCTCTGCCCTCCAATCCATAACCACCAGACAACATAGGAAAAGCTTCAGTTCCAGGTTTAGAACTAACTGGCAACTCACTCCAGTATTCTTGCCTGGAGAATCCCAGGAACAGAGGAGCCTGTTGGGCTGCTGTCTATGGGGTCACACAGAGTTGGACACAACTGAAACGACTTAGCATCAGCAGCAGCAGCAAACTAACTATTGACTTCAGAAAACTCAAAAAGATTGCTGTCAAAGCAACCAGTTTGGGGTTCGAATAGAGGAACCAAAAGAGATTTGGTAAAGTATCCAAATCACTCAGTTTTACAAGTCACATGTAATATGTTGAATAACCGTTGCTACTAACAGTTTCATCAACCAGTAAGTCTGTGTGTATTCATTTTAACCAGATTCATTAACGACCTCACTGAATGATACAGTTACAAGGAAACTCATTTACTCAAAATTAAATGCTCTGTGGTACATTTTTATTTCCAATTTTGCTTGAAGGAAAAAATACAGAAAAGCAGAAAAAGTCACAACTTGTTGCTCTTAGGAAAATGCTGTAAAATATTCTTTACAGTATAAGATCTAATCTTAAATTATTAGGAATGGGACTCTACAATTTTTAATTTTT
>SJYA01011346.1:0-18352 GCA_006410615.1 Neotragus moschatus
GAATTGAACCTGATATTTTCTGTTACACTTAGTGATGATTTAAATTTCTTAAAAAAATAAACTGAGTCTTATGTTTTTAATATATATCCTCAAAGTGATGGAATGTCTACCTATTATGGAAATTTTACCCTGCAAACTCATTTACAGAGATGTTTTCTGAGATTGCATGAATTAAATGAACTGGAAGAAGTGCCCTTTTTTTCTGAATAACTTTCAGTCACATCAAACTTAATGATATTTATTTCATTCCTGATACATGATTTCTGGACATGAATAGTTCAAAGCTAGCTGTCAAGTACTCAGGATCCTTCTGCTTTTCTGCTCTATCTGTAGCTTGACTGTGGGTCCTCTACCCTTATCATCACAAAATGGCTTCTACCCTTCCAGCAGTTACAACTGCATCCNTCTGAATAACTTTCAGTCACATCAAACTTAATGATATTTATTTCATTCCTGATACATGATTTCTGGACATGAATAGTTCAAAGCTAGCTGTCAAGTACTCAGGATCCTTCTGCTTTTCTGCTCTATCTGTAGCTTGACTGTGGGTCCTCTACCCTTATCATCACAAAATGGCTTCTACCCTTCCAGCAGTTACAACTGCATCCCAGGAAGGTGGAATGGAGAAGTATAATATAGAAGATAGCCTTTCATCACTGACCACGTTAGTGTATTCTGTCTGGCTTCAAACTTTCATATCTGCATCCATTACCTAAGAAATTTCTCTAGTCTGCTCTGCCTATGTTTAGAGAATTAATGTCCCAGGAATTAGTCCTTAACCAAAGAGCAACAGGAATTGGTGTATAAATTACTTGCCCATTGAGTGAAGTAAGTCTGAAGCATGCATATTTTACTGGCTCCCATCTGCCCCAGCAGAAGTCCCAGTTGATAATGGTGGTAATTGGCTTGATAAACATACCTTTCATGGTTGTTTCCTCTTGCCTGACTCATGGTTCTATTTCCTGAGACACTAAAATCTTTGTCTCAACTAGATTGAGCTACATTTCCTGAAACACATAGTAACTTGATTGGCAATACCACAAAAGATATGCCTACTTGGAACCTGTGAATGTGACGTTTTTGGAAAAAGCATCTTTGTCAAATTATTTATGGGTTTTAAAATGAGATAATTATGGATCGTTTGGGTGTGCCCTAAATCCAATATCAGTTGTCCTTAGAAGACACAGGAGAGGGACTTCCTGCTGGTCCAGTAGTTAAGAACCCACCTTCAATGCAGGGGACTTGGGTTTGATCCCTGGCTGGAGAACTAAGATTCCACAAGCTTTGGAGCAATGAAGGCCTGAGCCACAACTACTGAGTCTGTGTGCCACAGCTAGAGAGACCCCATGCCACAAAAAAGCTACTACAAGCCACAACTAAGACCTGACACAGCTAAATAAATAAAAATAGACTTTAAAAATGTTTTATACAAAAAAAAATACAGGAGAGGAGATGAAACAAGAGAAAGTCCCAGACATAAAGGCAGAAATTAGAGTGACGTGGACACAAGGAAAGAGCTCTTAGAACCACTAGAAGCTGTTAAAGGCAAGAATGGATTCTCTCCTAAAGGAGGGGTCTGCAAGCCCCAGACCATGGACCAGTACCAGCCCATGGCCTGTTAGGAACTGAGCCACCCAGCAGGTGGTGAGCTGCAGGCCCAGCAAGTGAAGCTTCATCTGTATTTATAGCTGCTCTCCACTACTTGCATTGCCACCTGAGTTCCACCTCCTGCTCAAAAAACTCAACAAAAATAATGTGCTTGAAAAATCTTGAAATCCCAGGTCTAGGAAAAATTGTCTTCCACAAAACCAGTCCCTTGTGCCAAAAAGTTGGAGTTGATTCAGTCATGTCCAACCCTCTTAGTAACCCTATGGACCATAGCCCATCAGGCTCCTCTGTCCCTGCTGATATCTTGATTTGGGGTTTTTGGTCTCCATAACTGTAAGAAAATAATTTCTGTTCCTATAAGGAACCTGTGTGTATATATTCAGTTGCTTCGGTCATGTCTGATTCTTTTCAGCCCCAAGGACTAGAGCCCACCAGGCTCCTTTGTCCACAAAATTCTCTAGGCGAGAATACTGGAGTGAGTTGTCATGCCCTCCTCCAGGGCAACTTCCCAACCCAGGAATTGAACCAGAGTCTCCTGCATGGCAGGCAGATTGTTTGTTCACCACTGAGCCACAGGGGAAGCCCTATAAGGCACTCACATTGTGATAATGTGTAACAGCAGCAATAGCGAACTAACACAGATTTTAAGGAAGATTCTTAGTGTACTTGGAGAAATCAGCTGTCACTTGTGGACACACACACACACACACACACACTGCTGAAGGCCTAATGATTTGCTCACTATCCTGAAGCTGCAGGGGCTTTCTAGGGGGTGCTACTGGTAAAGAACCTGCTTGCCAGTGCAGGAGACAGAAGAGACATAGGTTTGACCCCTGGGCCAGGAAGATTCCCCCAGAAGGGATGCCAACCCACTCCAGTGTTCTTACCTGGGGAAACCCCATGGACTGCGGAGCCTGGCAGGCTACAGTCCATGGGGTCACAAAGAGTGCTGAAGCAACTTAGCACACACTCACGTGAAGCTGCAGATGGACCTACAACTCTTCTACATTCCCAGGGAACCTCTTTGAGTCTCTCTGCTTCTTGGGCCAAGTGTGTCCATTTATCTCCATGACAAAGGGCTGTGGGTTCTGCACGATCTCTCATCACTGAGTTCAGAAGCAACACAGGTGAACACAGGCTTTATTCCATCCTCATGAGTTTCCATCTCTTTCTTATAGCTTCCAGCCTGCCTTTGATGACTCCCCATCTTCTCATCTCAGGATAAATGCAGAAAGCAGTTTGCATATTTTACAATAGATAACTTCAGAGATCATGGATAAATTTGTCTCATTCTGCCTGGCATAAAGGATTGAAAGAATGAAAAAATTATCTAATCCAATCCAAAATTCCCCCCACACATACACAAAAATGATTTATATTTCCAATGTAGGGGAGGGGTAGGGAGTTTGGGATGGACATGTACACACTGCTATATTTAAAATGGATAACCAAGAAAGACCTACTGGTTCGGGAAGATCCCCTGGAGAAGAGAATGGCAACCCACTGAAATACTCTTGCCTGGAGAATTTCATGGAGAGAGGAGCCTGGTGGGCTGCACACCAGGGGGTCACAAAGAGTCAGACATGGCAGAGCAACTAGCACTATATATATATGAATATATATATATATATATATATATATGTGTGTGTGGGTCTATGTGTGTGCATGTTCAATCACTCAGCCATATATAAATTCAAATACTTGTACCTGAATTTAACATAAATTCAAGTTACTGTACCTGAATTAAACACAGAACCAGTGTTTTGTTACTGAACACCTGCATCAAGACACAGCCCAGTGGCTTGCTAAAAATGTAGGGTCCCAGGGCCCACTGAGGACCTATTCAATCAGAATTTGCACTTGAATTAGAATTCCTGCTGACTTGTAGGCACAAGGAAGAAAGAGGAGTGCCCTTGTAATGGGTTTATCTCCAGTACTACAGCAACTTACTCCAGTATTCTTACCTGGAGAATCCCATGGACAGAGGAGTCTGGCAGGTTACAGTCCATGGGGTCGCAAAGAGTCAGAAATGATTGAGCGATTGAACACACAGGAGGCATAAAGTGCTTCTAGTAAAAGTAGAACTTATGTCCATGTATGTTATTAATAGTTTGAGTAGAGAATTAGTGTATTAGTGATGTAGGAACATAAAATATAGTTAGGGCATTTCTTTCTAATTTTTTGGTGGAACATATTTGACCATATTTCATATTGGTTAAAAACATACATACTGGGCTTCCCTGGGAGCTCAGTGGTAAAGACTCTGCCTTCCAGTGCAGGAGACAAGGGTTGGATCCCTGGTCCAGGAAGATCTCACTTGCCTTGGAGCAGCTAAGCTTGTGCACCACAACTACTGAGCCTGTGTTCTAGAGCCCAGAAAGACAAATACGGAGGTCCTCACACCCTAGAGTCCATGTTCTGCAGTAAGAGAGGCCACCACAAAGAGAAGCCCATGCACCGCAAACAAGAGAAAACCCTCCTCACTGCAACTAGAGAAAAACCCACTGAGCAACAACAACCTAGCACCACCAAAAAAAAATAAATAAATATGCACACCAAAGAATGCTTGTAAATACATTCTTGCAACAGTATTTGTCAGAGATATACACCTCACAGTATCTTCTGTGAAAAAAAAAATTCAAATGTAAAGAGGGGTGTGCTAATGAGCTTGTTGTTGTTTCATTGCTAGGTTGTGTCCTACTCTTTGTGACTGTAGTCCGCCAGGCTCTTCTGACCATGGGATTTCCCAGGTAAAAATACTAGAGTGAGTTGCCATTTTCTCCTCCAGGAGACCTTACGGACACGGGGATTGAACCAGTGTCTCTTGCATTGGCACGCAGCTCCTGTACCACTGAGCTGCCAGAGAAGTGCTAATGAGTTTACCTTGCAATTGCTTCATTATCTCTGAGGCTGAATGTGTGTGTAGTTGTGTTACCCATTTATTTTCTCTATCTTAAATTATCTGTGTGAGTCCTTTGCTTTTCTATATAGGTTCAGAATAGGATTCCTATCTTTGAGTGCAATCTTTCAAACAAAGAACCGGAGATGTTTTTTAGTTGTTAAGATGTTGTTTCATTGTTAAATCATATCCAGCTCTTGGCAACCCCTTGGACTGTAGCCCACCAGGCTGCTCTGTCCATGAGATTTCCCAAGCAAGAATACTTGAGTGAGTTGCCATTTCCTCCTCCAGGGGATCTTCCAGACCAGGGATTAGACCCATGATTCCTGTATTGGCAGGTGAATTCTTCATGACTGCACCACCAGTGCAGTCTTTGTTCTTACCTTTTGTCCCATTTTCCTTTTTCCCACATTTTCCTTCTTACTCAATAACTTCTCACAGACCTGCCTCAAATCACAAGTCTAATGATGAATTCACTAGTTTTATGGCTGTACAACAGGTCATGGTGTGCCTGTACTACTGACACCTTGATGGTTTTTCATATCTTTTATCATTATGTTGCTGTTATACCAAATCTACACAATGCATAAGATAGTGAAGACCAAACTCTGATTCTAACCATGGATGGTTTCACACCCCTCCCCCCCGGGGATTTTTGTCTGTCACACATACAAGGATCTGTAGGTCAGGGATGCTCTATATATCCTTCAGTGCACAGGGGAGATGCCACCACAAAAATTATCTGGCTCAGAATGTCAATGGTGCCAACACTGGAGGACTCTGAGTTAAAGTCTATCTGTATTTTGAAGGTTTATAGCTGTCTTCGTCCAAGGTCAGGGGCTGCGGTTGAGAGGAGCAACCCCATGTCCAAGGAGCAGTGGCTGAGTGGGTGCAGGAGGGCCGAGAAGAGCTACTCCATGTTCAAGGTCAGGAGGGGCGTCAGTGAGAAGATACCCCTAGTCCAAGGTAAGGAACAGCATCTGCACTTTGCTGGAGCAGCTGTGAAGAGATACCCCACGTTCAAGGTAAGAGAAACCCAAGTAAGANCATCTGGAAGTTCACAGTTCACGTATTGCTGAAACCTGGCTTGGAGAATTTTGAGCATGACTTTACTAGATTAAAGGTATCTGTAAAATGTCTGTGGCAAACATGGTGCTTTATGAGAACTGAATTGCATTCACTTTGAAGATGAGAGGTTCTCTACTACCTTTTTTATTGCATATTGCATTGCAGGCCATAAACAGTGCCTTATTGAGACAAGAACTGTACATGTAGAAGCGGTGTAAAGAAAAGGACAAAATGTGGATGAATCAATGGGTCGAAAATCCAAGAGAATATACAGATTCTGAGGACTAAGAGAGCTCAGTTAGGTTGCTGAGTGTACAGCCCACGGACTCCAGCAGTGGCCTGTGAGCTGATTAGATTGTTTCTTCTGTTAAATGGTTGCTCATATTCTTTGTCCACTATTTGTTAGGTTTTTACCTCATTATTATTCGATGATAGGAATTTATATATTCCAGATAATATCCTCTGTCAACCATAAGTACTGCAAAAATCTTCTCCAAGTCTGTGGCAGATCCTGTTATTTTGTTTAAGATGTATTCCGTCAAACATACTTTTAAGTTTGAGTTTNATGGTTGCTCATATTCTTTGTCCACTATTTGTTAGGTTTTTACCTCATTATTATTCGATGATAGGAATTTATATATTCCAGATAATATCCTCTGTCAACCATAAGTACTGCAAAAATCTTCTCCAAGTCTGTGGCAGATCCTGTTATTTTGTTTAAGATGTATTCCGTCAAACATACTTTTAAGTTTGAGTTTTCAAAGTGTGGCCCTGGGATAATATTTTAGAAAGGGGTCTTTAATAATCAGCTCATAAACTTATGAAAGTAAACAGGGAAAAGAAAATTAGAATACTAAGGGGCTATTTCATATCTATCTGGTGGGCACAATTTGATGCTGTCAGGGGATGGTGAGGATTTGGAGCACTTGAATGCTGCCCTTGTGGGTGGGGTAAAGCTGGGAACAGCCTTTGAAGATCAGCTTGCTGAATAGCATAAATTTGTGACTAGGAGTCGTCGCAGGCAAATGATGCTGAGAGACTTTCTCACACATGCAAAGACAGTATCCACGACTGCATTATTCCTAACAGAGAGATTGACTGTCAGCAGAAAGGGATTGGATGTGGTGTGTTCCTCCAAGAGACAGCTGTGCAGCAGTGGGTGTGAATAAAACAGAGCCGTATGTGTCAAAGCAGGTACATTCCCAAAAGTNCCTTTGATGACTCCCCATCTTCTCATCTCAGGATAAATCGAGAAAGCAGGTTGCATATTTTACAATAGACAACTTCGGAGGTCATGGATAAATTTGTCTCATTCTGGCTGGCATGAAGGATTGAAAGAATGAAAAGATTATCTAATCCAATCCAAAATTCCCCCCACACATACACAAAAATGATTTATATTTCCAATGTAGGGAAGGGGTAGGGAGTTTGGGATGGACATGTACACACTGCTATATTTAAAATGGATAACCAATAAAGACCTACTGGGTCGGGAAGATCCCCTGGAGAAGAGAATGGCAACCCACTGAAATATTCTTGCCTGGAGAATTTCATGGAGAGAGGAGCCTGGCGGGCTGCACATCAGGGGGTCACAAAGAATCAGACATGACTGAGCAACTAGCATTATATATATATGAATATATATATATATGTGTGTGTGTGAGTCTAAGTGTGTGCATGTTCGTTCACTCAGCAATATATAAATTCAAATACTTGTACCTGAATTTAACATAAATTCAAGTTCCTGTACCTGAATTAAACACAGAACCAGTGTTTTGTTACTGAAAGTGTGACCCTCATACTCAGACCTGCATCAACACACAGCCCAGTGGCTTGCTAGAAATGTAGGGTCCCAGGGCCCACTGAGGACCCAGTCAATCATAATTTGCACTTGAATTAGAGTTCCTGCTGACTTGTAGGCACAGGAAGAAAGAGGAGTGCCCTTGTAATGGGTTTATTTCCAGTACTACAGCAACTCACTCCAGTATTCTTGCCTGGAGAATCCCACGGACAGAGGAGTCCGGCAGGTTACAGTCCATGGGGTCGCAAAGAGTCAAAAATGATTAAGCGATTGAACACACAGGAAGCATAAAGTGCTTCCAGTAAAAGTAGAACTTATGTCCATGTATCTTATTAATAGTTTGAGTATAGAATTAGTGTATTAGTTATGTAGGAATATAAAATATAGTCAGGGCATTTCTTTCTAATTTTTTGGTGGAACATATCTGACCACATTTCATATTGGTTAAAAACATACATACTGGGCTTCCCTGGGAGCTCAGTGGTAAAGACTCTGCCTTCCAGTGCAGGAGACAAGGGTTGGATCCCTTGTCCAGGAAGATCTCATTTGCCTTGGAGCAACTAAGCTTGTGCACCACAACTACTGAGCCTGTGTTCTAGAGCCCAGAACGACAAATATGGAGGTCCTCACACCCTAGAATCCATGTTCTGCAGTAAGAGAGGCCACCGCAAAGAGAAGCCCATGCACCGCAAACAAGAGTAAACCCTCCTCACTGCAACTAGAGAAAAACCCACTGAGCAACAACAACATAGCACCACCAAAAAAAAAATAAATATGCACACCAAAGAATGCTTGTAAATACATTCTTGCAACAGTATTTGTCAGAGATATACACCTCACAGTATCTTCTGTGAAAAAAATTCAAATGTAAAGAGGGGTGTGCTAATGAGCTTGTTGTTGTTTCGTTGCTAGGTTGTGTCCTACTCTTTGTGACTGTAGTCCGCCAGGCTCTTGTGACCATGGGATTTCCCAGGTAAGAATACTAGAGTGAGTTGCCATTTTCTCCTCCAGGGGATCTTACGGACACGGGGATTGAACCAGTGTCTCCTGTATTGGCAGGCAGCTTCTGTACCACTGAACTGCCGGAGAAGTGCTAATGAGCTTACCTTGCAATTGCTTCATTATCTCTGAGGCTGAATGTGTGTGTAGATGTGTTACCCATTTATTTTCTCTATCTTAAATCATCTGTGTGTGTCCTTTGCTTTTCTATATAGGGTCAGAATAGGATTCCTATCTTTGAGTGCAATCTTTCAAACAAAGAACCGGAGATTTTTTTAGTTGCTAAGATGTTGTTTCATTGTTAAATCATATCCAACTCTTAGCAACCCCTTGGGCTGTAGCCCACCAGACTGCTCTGTCCATGAGATTTCCCAAGCAAGAATACGTGAGTGAGTTGCCATTTCTTCCTCCAGGGGACTTACCAGACCAGGGATTAGGCCCATCTTTCCTGTACTGGCAGGTGGATTCTTCACGACTGCACCACCAGTGCACTCTTCGTTCCTAACTTTTGTCCCATTTTCTGTTTTCCCACATTTTCCTTCTTACTCAATAACTTCTCACAGACCTGCCTCAAATCACAAGTCTAATGATGAATTCATTACTTTTATGGCTGTACAACAGGTCATGGTGTGACTGTACTACTGACACCTTGGTGTTCTTTCATATCTTTTATCATTAAGTTGCTATTATACCAAATCTACACAATACATAAGATAGTGAAGATCAAACTCTGATTCTAACCATGGATGGTTTCACCCCCCTCCCAGGGATTTTTGTCTGTCACACATACAAGGATCTGTAGGTCAGAGATGCTCTATATATCCTTCAATGCACAGGAGAGATGCCACCACAAAAATTATCTGGCTCAGAATGTCAATGGTGCCAACACTGGAGGACTCTGAGTTAAAGTCTATCAGTATTTTGAAGCTTTATATCTGTCTTCGTCCGAGGTCAGAGGCTGCGGCCAAGAGGAGCAACCCCACATCCAAGGAGCAGTGGCCGAGTGGGTGCAGGAGGGCCAAGAAGAGCTACTCCATGTTCAAGGTCAGGAGGGGCGGCAGTGAGAAGATACCCCTAGTCCAAGGTAAGGAGTGGCGGCTGCACTTTGCTGGAGCAGCTGTGAAGAGATACCGCATGTTCAAGGTAAGAGAAACCCAAGTAAGTTGGTAGGTATTGCGAAGGGCCATGAGAAGGCAGACACACTGAAACCATAATCACAGAAAACTAGTCAGTCTAATCACATGGACCACAGCTTTGTCTAACTCAATGAAACTAAACCATGCCATGTGGGGCCACCAAAGACGGGCAGGTCATGGTGGAGAGGTCTGACAGAATGTGGTCCACTGGAGAAAGGAATGGCAGACCACTTTAGTATTCTTGCCTTGAGAACCCCATGAACAGTATGAAAAGGCAAAATGATAGGATACTGAAAGAGGAACCCCCCAGGTCAGTAGGTGACCAATATGCTACTGGAGATCAGTGGAGAAATAACTCCAGAAATAAATGAAAGAATGAAGCCAAAGCAAAAACAGTACCCAGTTGTGGATGTGACTGGTGATAGAAGCAAGGTCCGATGCTGTAAAGAGCAATATTGCATAGGAACCTGCAATGTTAGGTCCATGAATCAAGGCAAAATGGAAGTAGTCAAACAGGAGATGGCAAGAGTAAATGTCGAAGGACTGATGCTAAAGCTGAAACTCCAGTACTTTGGCCACCTCGTGCAAAGAGTTGACCCATGAGAAAAGACTCTGATGCTGGGAGGAATTGGGGGCAGGAGGAAAAGGGGACGAAGATGAGATGGCTGGGTGGCATCACCGACTTGATGGAGGTGAGTTTGAGTGAACTCTAGGAGTTGGTGATGGACAAGGAGGCCTGGCATGCTGCAGTTCATGAGGTCGCAAAGAGTTGGACATGACTGAGTGACTGAACTGAACTGAACTGAACTGATAGATGTCTTCAGATTTTTCCATAAAATATTGTAACAGTTCACATTTCTGCCAGAAAAATCAGTCTCCTTTGCTCCTAGTCCAGAAGTCAGCCCACAAGTCAGCCCACATTTGACCACTCTTCAAGATATTTCCCAGGATCAAGGTAGGAAAGAGTTTCCTTGTTGCTTTCTTAAACTACATACTGAGCTAGAGCAAAGATTTATATATTTGTTCACCTTTTTAATTTGCCTACTATTATTACTATGGGCTTTCATGGTGGCTCAGCGGTAAGTTTGAATTTGCCTGCCAGTGCAGGAGACATGGGTTCCATCCCTAGGTCGGGAAGATATATTCTCTGCAGAAGGAAGTGGCAACCCACTCCAGTATTCTTGCCTGAAAAATCCCATGGGCAGCGGAGCTTGATGAGCTACAGTCCATGGGGTCATAAAGGAGTCAGACACGACTTAGCAGCTAAACAGCAAAAACAGTAAATATTATTACATACAATATTAACAACTAAACAACAAGAACACATGTTATATGCCCGTTTTTCTAAAGATATAAACCTTTTGAATGACTCTTTAAAATGATTACTTTTCAGTTGATTTGTGAGGTATATATTTGGCCTTAAATTTTTTAATTGTTTTAGTTATATAGGATTGTTGTCTTGTTTCTGAGTCTCTTGCATTATTTAAGGTGATTTTGACCCCCCCCCCATTGATACTATATTGGCTTCTTTGGTGGTTCAGTTGGTAAAAATCCACCTGCAATGTGGGAGACCTGGGTTCCATCCATGGGTTGGGAAGATTCTCTGGAGAAGGGAAAGGCTTCCTGTTCTAGTATGCTGGCCTGGAGAATTTCATGAAGTATATAATCCATGGAGTCCGAAAGAGTTGGACACGACTGAGCAATTTTCAGTTGATATTGTATATTTACATGTCAAAGTGTTCATCTAAAATGTGTCGGTTATTCTTTTTTTTTTTTTTTTTTCGGTTATTCTTACACTGAGGACATAATCTCACTAACATTTTTAAGATGTCTGAGGTAGATGAGAAGCCATTTTTTGAAAGATAGATATTTATCCCATCTTTAGGAACAATTCAATCTTTGCAAATAAATTTAAATAAAACCTTGACATATATTAAATATCCATACATAAGGAGACCTAAGCCCTGATTCATTCAACAGTGTCCTCAGATGACTAATAGGAAGCAAGTTAGTGAAAAGGTTGAAATGGTCTGTGTATCCAGGTTTTATGTGTGTGGACTTTTGATCTTTGGGGCAAGAATCAGAAATAGGGCTAGAGTATGACCTTAGGACTCATCAGAAAAATATCAAAATCCAAGAATAACAGCAAAAAAGGATGTCACATCTGAAAAGGGAGAAAGAGGCTTGCTCCACTACTTTCATATAAAAACATTTAGTCAAATGAAAATATAATAAGCACAAGAAAAAGAAGTTTTGCTGCTTGATATTAAAAATGGCCAATGTTCAATTCTTATCCATTGTGCTTTGTAAGCATCCTTTTGTGAAGTGCTATTTTGTTCCCTTTGCTCATTTTTCTCTTGGGTCATAAAACTCGTATTTAGACCATAACTTATTGCTACTTTGGATAAATTTATTTTTTCTCTTTAGCACATGAAACATCATAAAAGCAAAGAAAGTTTCTTACCACTGTCTCTCAGGAACCGTTTGAGTTTATTAGATCTGTATTCTCTTTCATGTCCATTCTCTATTTCTCTCTCTCTCTCTCTCATATATAGAGATATATATTGTTGTTGCTGTTGTTCCATCTCAGTCATGTCTGACGCCTTGTGAAGTAGCAGTTTCAGAATCACCTTGTTCCTCAACATCCTCTGACACCTTCTCTCCTCAAATTCCCTCCTTCTCATTTCCCTCACCACAATGGCTTCCTTTTTTTCAACTAGAACATCTTAAACAAGCACCTTCTCCAGGGCCTTTGCACTGGCTGTTCACCCTGCCAGGCACATACTTCTGATAAGTTCATGGCTCCTGCTCTCNTTCTTACCACTGTCTCTCAGGAACCATTTGAGTTTATTAGATCTGTATTCTCTTTCATGTCCATTCTCTCTCTCTCTCTCTCCCTCTCTCTCTCTCTCTCTCTCATATATAGAGATATATATTGTTGTTGCTGTTGTTCCGTCTCAGTCATGTCTGACGCCTTGTGAAGTAGCAGTTTCAGAATCACCTTGTTGCTCAACATCCTCTGACACCTTCTCTCCTCACTTTCCCTCACCACATTGGCTTCCTTTTTTTCAACTAGAACATTTTAAACAAGCACCTTCCCCAGGGCCTTTGCATTGGCTGTTCACCCTGCCAGGCACATACTTCTGATAAGTTCATGGCTCCTGCTCTCTCTCCCATGAGGTCTCTGTTCAAATGTTACCTTATTTGTTGTCTTACCTGAAGACCCATAAAACTAGCATCCCTTCTTTTCTCTTCCCTTTATACTTGTTTTCATTTTATTCATAGTATGTGTCACCATATGACACGCTACTGCTGCTGCTAAGTCGCTTCAGTCATGTCCGACTCTGTGTGACCCCATGGATGGCAACCCACCAGGCTCCCCCGTCCCTGGGATTCTCCAGGCAAGAACACTGGAGTGGGGTGCTACTTCCTTCTCTGATGCACAAAAGTAAGAAGTGAAAGTGAAGTTGTTCAGTCATGTCCAACTCTTCCCGACCCCATGGCCTGCAGCCTACCAGGCTCCTCCGTCCCTGGGATTTTCCAGACAAGAGTACTGGAGTGAGTTGCCATTGCCTTCTCTGGTATGAAATGCTATATATATATATTATTTGCTATATTAATTCTCCATGACTGGATTTTAGGAGATTTTGAATACCCTCGGACACGACTGAGCGACTTCCTTTTCACTTTACACTTTCATGCATTGGAGAAGGAAATGGCCACCCACTCCAGTGTTCTTGCCTGGAGAATCTCAGGGATGGGGGAGCCTGGTGGGCTGCTGTCTATGGCGCTGCATAGAGTCGGACATGACTGAAGCGACTTAGTGGCAGCAGCAGCAGCAGCAGCAGCAGTACTCACTGTATGAACAAAATATTGACATCAATTTCCTAATTGCAAAATATATAAGGTAGCATTTCAACAATGTGTGTAATGTCCACTTGCATGAAAATTAGTCATATTTTTTCCCTTTATTTGTAGTCACTTCCACCACATGGCACCGAGGAACATCACAGGTGTTTCAGAATTTCTTCTTCTGAGATTCTCAGAGGAAACAGAACTGCAGCCCTTCATATCTGGGCTTTTCCTCTGCATGTACCTGATCAACGTGTTTGGAAACCTGTTCATCCAACTGGCTGTCAGCTCAGACTAGCACCTCTACACTGCCATCTACTTCTTCTTCTCCAACCTGTCCTTCATAGACATCTGCTTCACCTCCACTACCCCCAGAGGTGCTGTGGAACATACAGACACAGAGCCAAGTCATTACCTATGAAGTCTGCATCACCCAGATGTATTTTTATTTATTTTTTTACATTATTTGCAGGGTTGGATGACTTCCTCCTGATTGGGATGGCCTATGACAGCTTTGTGGCCATCTGCCACCCCCTGCACTGCACAGTCATCAGGAATCCCCAAATCTATGGGATTCTGGTTCTGGTTAGCTGAGCCATCAGTGTCCTTCATTTCTTGTTACAAACCTTAATGATGTTGAGACTGTCCTTCTGTAGAGAGCTGGAAGTCCCTATTTCTGTGAACTCAACCTGATGGTCCAACTTTCCTGTTAAGGCAATTGTCTTCTTGACATGGTGATTTACTTTGCCTCTGGGCTGCTGGCTGGTGCTCCCCTGTCTGAGATATTTTACTCTAAGATAGTTTCCTCCATATGTGGAATCTCGTCAGCTCAGGGAAGGCTTAAAGCCTTTTCCACCCGTGTGTCTCTCCTCTCAGTTGTCTCCTTGTTTTATTGTATTAGTTTAGGAGTGTACCTTAGCTCTTCAGCTACCTCGAGCCCACATTCAAGTGAAATTGCCTCAGTGATGTACACATGGCCACACCAATGCTGAACCCCTTCATCTGCAGTCTGAGGAACAAAGACACAAAAATGGCTCTGAAAGCATTCTTTAGGATGACAACTATTAAAATGCCAATTGCTCCAAGCTGAAGAAGCGAGTGTGAATGAAATGTTTAAAACCTCACAGGGAGAAGCTACAATTTTTTATCACATTCTGGAAGTAGAACTTGCTCCTTCCATTTATTTCTTGGGGTTTCATTTCCATTTCTTTGACTTCACCTCCTTCATAAATTCATGTAACTCACTTGCTTAAGCTTAGTGATTTCCCGCTTATCCAAGAGTTGTTCATGTTGTGGTTTCCCTCTCTCTTAAATTTGTTTTGAACTTTGGATCTGAACAACATGGGAATTACTCTTTATCATGCAAATTGATAGAATTCTTAAAAACAATGTATTCTCAAATAATATTTAAAGATTTAAATGCATTTCTTTCAGTTTAATAAAGAATAGTCAGGAGTTGTACTGCTTCTACAGGGGTGGGGTGGGGGAACTACTCAAAACATTCGTGACTATTTATGTGTTTATAACAAGGAAACTCTCAGACCATTGATTTCATGTTTGCATATATCATTCCTTTATCTATCATAATCTTAGCTGTTCTTCCTGATAGTCTGAGTTTTAACATACACTACATCTTGATAGTTATCACTCTATTTGCCTTTTTAGGATTCTATTCCCTTATTCAACTTTGTTTCCATAATACCTATTTTTGTTTGTTTGTGCTTGCACGTTCAGTCCTATCTCTTTGCAGCCCTTTGGACTGTAGCCCGCCAGGCTCAGACTAGCCTGCCAGGCTCAGAATCCATGGGATTCTGCAGACAAGACTACAGGGGGTTGGGGGCGTGGTCCTAAGATGGCGGAGGAATAGGATGGGAAGACCAGTTTCTCCCCCACAAATTCATCAAAAGAACATTTGAATGCTGAGTAAATTCCACAAAACAACTTCTGAATGTCAGCAGAGGACATCAGGCACCCAGAAAAGCAGCCCATTGTCTTAAAAAGGAGTTAGGAAAAAAATAGTAAAGATAAAAAGAGAGACAAAAGAGGTAGGGATGGAGATTCATCCCAGGAAGGGAGACTTAAAAAGGAGAGAAGTTTCCAAACACCAAGAAACACTCTCAGTGGCGAATCTATGGCAAGCCTTGGAACCTCAGAGGGCACCATAACCTTCTGAGGAGGGTTAAAAATAAATAAATTAAATAAATAATAAATAATTAAACCCCATAGATTACTTGCCCAATGGTAACTCCCCCAATGGAGAAGCAGCACAGATGCAGGCAAGAGCACTAAGTGGGTTGCCATTTCCTTCTCCAGTACATATATGCATGCTGTCGCTTCAGTTATGTCTGACTCTGTGCGACCCCATAGACGGCAGCCCACAAGGCTCCTCCATCCACAGGACTCTCTAGGCAAGAATACTGGAGTGAGTTGTCATTTCCTTCTCCACAAAGCAAGTCTAGCAAATGAAATTAAATGAAGTATTGAAAACTAAATGAACAAGAAACAATTTATGATATCAATAAGATTTAATTAAACTGAAAACGACCAATAGGTAAAATAATATCCTATGTAATGTTTATAGAATGTTTTGTCAAGTAGCAAGTGCTCACTTATTTTTGTTGAATGTATCATGACTTATTTCTCATTTTATATCAACATTTAATATACATGAACATTTATTTAAATTTGTTTAGAAGGATAGAATTATTGGTAATAGCTGGCATAACTATCTAGCAAAAAATGAAGTTTTGCCCGCCCAACATCTAATATTAATAAAATATTAGAGCAATTATACCCCCAGTATAAGAGTAACCAAAACATTTTATATTAATATCTTCAAATATACATATAAAATCTATGGGTGTATAAAAGCATCATAAATAAGGCAAAATGCTCAGAAGTGAGACAATAGAGATGTACAACTAAATAAAAAAATTTTAAAGTTATGGCCAAAAATATGCCTCAGAAGTCACACACACACACATAAAACTGGAGAAATTTTACGATCTGAAATATCTAAGATGTGAAAGCATCTGTGGATGGTACCAATGCCAATTCCTCGTTTTGATATTGTGGTATTTAAAATATTGGGAGAAACTGAGTGAAGAGCTCATGGGACATTTCTGAATTTTTCTGTAATGTCCTATGTATCCACTATTATTTAAAGCAAAGCTAATTATAAAATGCCATTTGAAAAAATAATTTGTAAAAATTACTTGAGAGTCTGTTTAGTGTAGGAAAGTGGGCATATAATATGAGTATGTAACAGTAATAGGCAAATCAAATATATATACTTGGTCACCATTTTGATTATATATAATATTAAATATGTTTTGTATAATGTATTTATATGTATTAAATATATACATTTGCTCAAACTCAGTATATAGTTTAAGAAGACAACAAAGAAGCTCTTACATACCATCGTCTTGGGAGAAACTTGAGCAAAGAACTTTCGAATAGTTGCAAAGGAGTGCTCTCTGACTCTTCTGGCAAAAATGACAGTATTTTAGGGGAAAATATGAAGACATCTCTAACTACTCAAAATTCGGATACACTTTAACTCAGGATTCTCCAGCGCTAGCGCAATTGACACTCTGATCCAGATCGTTGTGGTGGGATCTGTCCTGTGCATTGTAAGGTGCTTTGCAATATTTCTAACCTCTTCTGACCCCTCCATGTGTGACAATCACAGTTACAGCTAGAGTTTGACTTTCACTGTCTTATATTTCTGTATCATTGATAAGCTAGCAGTTTAATTTTAAAGGACATGAAGGACCATCAAAGGGAGAGTAGTACATGCACACCATGACAGGTTATGCATATGTGTGTGCACACACTTTGTGTCTGACTCTTTGCGACCCTGTGGACTGTAACCCACCAGGCTCCTCCATCCACGGGATTCTCCAGGCAAGAATACTGGAGTGGATTCTATGCCCTCATCCAGGAGATCTGCCCAACCCAGGGACTAAACTCACATTTCCTGTGTCTCCTGTGGCTCATGCATTATAAGAAGATTCTTTGTTTTTTCTCTTGAGTTTTTATTTTTTATTTTTTAATATAAATGTATTTATTTAAATTGGAGTTTAATTACTTTACAATATTGTATTGGTTTTGCCATACACCAACATGAATCCATCACAGGTATACACGTGTTCCCCATCCTGAAACCCCATCCCTCCTCCCTCCCCGTACCATCCCTCTGGGTCATCTCAGTGCACCAGCCCAAGATTCTTTACCCACTGAACCACCTGGGAAGCCCACGATACAGTCGTACAAATAATGAATCATTAGAGCAGTAATTGGAGGCATGTCTTTGAGAAATTATTAAGAAGGAAAAAAGATAGGGAAAATAATTGCACTAAAAAATGAGGAACAATTTTGATGTGCTAAGAGGCCTATTCATGCATTTGTAGAAAAGCGTATTGGCATGTATATGTAGATAGTATACAAAGAGAAGTTTTACAATAAATTAAGAATTTATGTGATAAATGTCAGTGAGAATGAAATTAGTCTAAGTTAAGTGGTTTCAAAACAACTGTATGTAACAAAATTGGGTGAAAATCTAAAGAAAATTATATAGAAATATAAGATAGTAATGATTTAACAACATCAACATGGGTCACCAGTACAAAATTAAATTGCCAGGACTTGGGAGAAAAAGAATATAACAGAATGAATTTTAAAATGTAGTGAGATTAGCAGGTAGACTTACCACCGAGTCACCTGGGAAGCCCCTTGAAAAACATTGCTTTACTGTTTTTGATGCAGGCCAATTAGAAAAAGGGTCTTGATTGATTACATGGAGAAGAAGCTATAAATAACATTTGCTGAAAGGGGGTAAAAAAACTGCAAGCACTCAGCACAAGTAGCTGGGACGGCTGGGTGGGCCAGCACAATCAGCACAGCCGAGAGGAGCTACCCCATGTCAGCGGACAGAGACAGCGGCAGAGAGTCCCAGGCTGTGATGGCGCAGGAACAGCTGAGAGG
>SJYA01011347.1:0-12498 GCA_006410615.1 Neotragus moschatus
TTAAATTATTTATTTATTTTTCCTCCCATTTATGTTGCTCTCTGAGGTTCCAAGACTTGCCACTGACTTACTGGTGAGAGTGTTTCCTGGTGATTAGAAATTTCTGTCTCTTTTAAGACTCCCTTCCCAGGATGGATCACCATCCTTACCTCATTTATCTTTCTTTTTATCTTTTATAATTTTTTCCCTACCTCCTTTCAAAGACAATGAGCTGTCTTTCTCGATGTCTGATGTCCTCTGCCAGCATTTAGAAGCTGTTTTGTGGAATTTGCTCAGTGTTCAAATATTCTTTCAATAAATTTGTTGGGGAGAAAGTGGTATCCCTGTCCTACTCCTCCACCATCTTAGGACCACCCCATCGTCATTCCTTTAGAGAGTGGTGGCAACATCTAGTCATGTCCGTGCTTTATTATAGTAATCCACATAAGAAACACCAAGTTAAGTTCACCATTCTCATTCTTGCATTTAATAGGCAGTGAAATCTGTGGAATACTTTTGTAGATAAGGGCGTTGTTCACACAGCACACTCTTTTTCCTTCACTGACACTTTCATTAAATGTAGGTGATAAAATGTTTTCGAAAGGTAAACATTCTACAATAATTGTAAGAAATTGAAATCAGTGTCCTTAGTTATCACTTAAATAACAGAGTCCAATGGCAGTGGTTTAGATTTCAGACATCTTACTATGTTGTCAAATTCAAATGCTTTGAGAAATGTCACCTTAAATATGACTACATCTTCTATTTCATTACGATATACTGATTATTCCTTCTTACACCGTTTTAACTTATTTCCATATTCTTCTTTGAGAGGCAGGTCCTTCTCACAAAGAACAGGATTAATTCACTTAGTCCTTTGTGACTAAGGACCTAGTGATTAATCCACTAAGTCCTTTACATGGATAAGGACATCAAATAGATCGTGTTTAAAAACTACTGTTTTTGTTCCCTCATGAAAACCTATTAGTAAGTTGTAACTCAATTGCTCTACTAAGGGAAGCATGGTTAAATGACACGGTACCTTGGTGATCAGTTTCCATATGGCTTTATCATATCACTACCTTTAATGCTCTAGTATTTATAGAGCATATAGCTCAAAACATTATGTAACATTGTACATGAATTTAATGTTCTTTCCTTTTTTTATTTATTTTATAATTGGTGCCTCAAACACTAAAAATGAAATAGAAAATGTAAGTGAGGTAAATGCAGAAGATTGAGACAAAAAGTAGAAAAATTTATAAGAGAAGATCAGAGTATGTAATCAGATGATTAAAGTGTAACAGGCAAATGTGTAACCACAGGGCCTAAAGAGATCAATATGTCTTCAATACTGTTACCCTAAAATATTATTTTCATTTTAGCAAATCACAGAGTAGTCTTACATAGAAAATATTCTAAGATCCTCTGATGCAGGGCTAAGGTCTATCACTTAAAACATTCTGATGTAAGCTATCACTAGAGTGAAATCATTCAACTATACAATAATGTCCCACAATTAGCCTAGAAACAAGTAAGAGAGAACTGTGCAGTTCATAGGTGTCTTTTAGTGAGTCCTTTTTTTTTTTCCCTTTTGTTAATTGTGTTTTGAGCGTAGAAAATTGTGACTGTCCTTGTGTGTGTCCATCAGAGTAAGAATGTGTTTGCGAGTGTATATCTGAGTTTTCTTTTTGATGTTTCTGTTAGAGATTTTGGCTGAAGTGATGGTTAATTCAATTATACAAGAAGCACAAATTAAAATGCCGATTCAAAAGTCTATTGTTTTGTTTTTTACAAAGTGCAAGACATATAGGTGAGCTTCAAAGGTTGAAATTGTTTCAATAATAACCAAGCTACTCCATCCAAACGTAGTTGAAAACTATGGTACTCTCCCAATCAGCCCATAAAAATTTAAACGGGACCTTATATGTTTATTATGTCTGGCAATAACGAAACTTCCACCTTCTACTACAGCAGTACCAGAGAAGGCTAAGTAGATGCCTGGAGTTTCAACCAAGTCCTTCCTGTAAGAGGATATTAACTTCCTTTTTAGCCAGGTGTGCATTCACTCACTTCCACAATACCCAACCTTCATTTTAAAACAAAAATTGTGACATTAAGAGAATAGTAATGGTCTATTCACAGAGAAAGCAAGAGAAAACTCAAAATGGATCCAGTCACCTACCAGCTTCAGTGCTCAGTAATTGTAACCCCTTCTAAGCATTCCTAAGGTCAACTAGGATGTACAAGTCAAAGATGCTGCTCACTGGATTACAGAGTTTGACTAAGAAGCTATAAGTTTGCTTACATCTCACCTCTTTTCTAAGATCACTTAACCATGCCGGTTAACACATCAGAAGATGGGCAGCTCTCGCAGACGCTTAGAGACAGAGCCTGCTTCTGTCTAAGACCAAGGTTGTTAATCCAAGGGGCATGTGAGCTAAGGTTCCCATCTCAGGATACCACATGACTCTCCAGGAGTTCTCTGGAAAGCTCTCAAAAGACATTGTGAGAAGTACATTTTGAGTGGGTAAAAGAAGGAAACTGACAAGAGCTATGTTCTTTTTGATTGTACTCAATCTCCCTGATCGTCCCAGGTACAATGATAGAGTTAAGATACTATCTGAAAAATCTCCTAAGCACTGCAATTTTCGGATGTTGTTCAGTCACTCAGTCTTGTCTGACTCTTTGTGACTGCATGTACAGCAGGAAGCCCGGGCTTCCCTGCCCTTCAATTTGCCCACAGTTTTCTCAAACCCGTGACCTTTGAGTCAGTGATTCTTGGCAGCCATCTCAAGCTCTGTCCTTCCCTTCTCCTCCTGCCCTCAATCTTTCCCAGCATTAGTTTCTTTCCAGTGATTTTGCTCTTGGCCTCTGGTGGCCAGTATATTGATTCTTCATGTTCAGCATGTCTTTCCATGACTAGTCAGAGTTGATTTCCCTCATGCTTTACTAGTTTGTACTCCATCCTCGCTACAGAACTCTTACACATGTTCCCCAGCCACATTGTTTCAAAGCATTAGTATTTTGGTGCTCAGTTCTTGTCGTCCTGCCCTCTGTTCCATTCGTTACACCTGAAAATCAACTTTGACTGTTCGGATCTTTTTCAGTAATGTCTTTGCCTTTTCCTATGGTGTCTATATTGTTCATAGTTCGTCATCCAAGGGACAAGTGACTTTTAGTTTGGTGGCTGCAGTCACTTCCGGCAGTGGTATCGGATATCAAGAAAGGAAAACCTGTCACTTATTCAATTGTTTCCCACTGATATACCTTAAAATGTTAGGACCAAATTCCTTGATTTTATTTTTGTGTTTTATTTTTTTTTTTCCAGTTTTAATGCTTCTTCTTTAATTATACTGGATACACAGCAGTGTTACTATACAAAAGGCAATGCCGGCATGGTGTATGGGACGTGAAGTGTGGTGAGGGGACCCTGCCCCAGTGAGTTGGTGGGCAAGTGAGGAACCCACCCTGTCCCTGCCTGAGCTCTCANCTGCATAAGAAGGCTCTTTAATTTCTAATGTTTTTCAGCCATTTGTGTGGTATCATCTTATAATTAAGGGGATTCATATTTCTCACACAGTATTTTTTTTCCAGCTCAGATTCTTTCAGCAAGTTACTTTCCACGATGTATTCAAATAAGCTGGGTGACAGTATATAGCCTTGACGTATTTCCTACCAAATTTTGAACTCGTTCATTGTTCCTTGTCCAATTCCAACTGTTGTGTCTTGACCTATATGCATGATTCCCAGGAAACAGTTATAGTAGTCTGTATTCTTATCTCTTTGGTCTGGTATTCTTATCAGTTCAAGAATTTTCCACAGGTTATTGTGGCCCCCACAGGCTTCCTTGGTGGCTCAGATGATTATCTTCCTGCAATGTGGGAGACCCAAATTCCCTGGGTATGGAAGATCCCCTGGAGAGAGAAATGGTAGGCTACAGTCCATGTGGTCACAAAGTGTCAGACACGACTGAATGACCTCACTTTTACACACAGTCTAAGCTGTTAGCAGANTATCAGTTCAAGAATTTTCCACAGGTTATTGTGGCCCCCACAGGCTTCCTTGGTGGCTCAGATGATTATCTTCCTGCAATGTGGGAGACCCAAATTCCCTGGGTATGGAAGATCCCCTGGAGAGAGAAATGGTAGGCTACAGTCCATGTGGTCACAAAGTGTCAGACACGACTGAATGACCTCACTTTTACACACAGTCTAAGCTGTTAGCAGAGACAATAAAGCATATGTAGATTACTTTATGGAATCCTCTTTCTTTTTGTGTGATCCAAATCCCATTTAAGGTTTACATATTAAAGTTAGATGGCTAAATATACATTATTCTTTTTTTTTTTTGTATTCTTTTCTTTTTTCTCTCTCTTTATTAAGCTATCAGCTACCAACTGTAACTTTTTTGGACACTTGCCATCTTCTTATATAAGAATTAAATGATGCCCATGCCAGTCTCTGACCTTTGACACCCATGTAAAACAGTTAAGTTTCTATAGCAGAAATAAGGAATCTGTGCTCTGGGAAAATGAGCAGACAGTTTGACAAATAGCCAGATATTTTCAGGAACTTATTTTGAGCCCAATTCCTGTATCATCCCTTATCTGGAAAAGAACTACATTTCTTCAAGCTGATGACTATTCCTCATTACCTGAAATTTCAGAAAAAAAAAAAAAAATTAATGTGCTTGTCTGCATGTTCAAAGTAAAAAAAGTGTCCGTTATATCTGTATGTATACAAACTCCAACCAAAACGATTAATTCTTCCAACTAAAGTTTGGTTTTAATTTTTATCCCTTTGTTTCTTAATGAGTCTGACTAATAGTTTGCCAATTCTGTTTATTCTTTCAAAGAACCCGCTTTTGGCTTTGTTGATTTTGGCTTTGGTCACTTTTGTTTCTTTTGCATTTATTTCTGCCCTAATATTTTAAGTTTTCTTTCCTTTACTAGCTTTGGGGTTCTCCATTTCTTCCTTTTCTAGTTGCTTTAGGTGTAGAGTTAGGTTGTTTATTTTACTTTTTTCTTGTATCTTCAGGTATGCCTGTATTGCTATGAACTTTCCTCTTAGCACTGCTTTTATAGTGCCCCACAGGCTTTGGTTGCTGTGTTTTCATTTTCATTTCTTTCTATGCATATTTTTATTTCGTTTTTGATTTCTTCTGTAATTTGTTGGTTACTCAGGAGGGTGTTGTTCAGTCTCCATATGTTGGAGTTTTTAACAGTTTTTCTCCTGTAAATGAGATCTAATCTTACTAATCTTAATGCATTATGGTCAGAAAAGATGCTTGGAATGATTTCAATTTCTTAAAATTTATCATGGTTAGCTTTATGGCCCAGAATGTGATCTATCTTGGAGAAGGTTCTATAAGCACTTGAGAAAAAGTTGAAATTCATTGTTTGGGGGTGAAATGTTCTGTAGATATCAATCAGGTCTAACTGGCCTATTCTAGAGTTTGCGGTTCTTTGTTAATTTTCTGTTTAGTTGATCTGTCCATATATGTAAGTGGGATATTAAAGTCTCTATTATTGTGTTATTGTTAATTTCCCCTTTCATAGTTGTTAGCATTTGTATTACATGTTGTCGTGCTCCTATGTTGGGTGCATATATATTTATAATTGTTATATCTTCTTCTTGGATTGATCCTTTAATCATTATGTAGTGGCCTTCTTTGTCTCTTTTGACAGTCTTTGTTTTAAAGTCTATCTTATTGGATATGAATAATACCACGCCTGCTTTCTTTTGATCTCTATTTGCATGGAATATATATTTTCCATCCCTTCACTTTCAGTCTGTACGTGTCCATTATTTTGAGGTGGCTCTCTTATAGCCAGAATATATAGGGGTCTTGTTTTTGTATCCATTCAGCCAATCTTTGCCTTTTGGTTGGGGTATTCAACCCATTTACGATTAAGGTAATTATTGATAAGTATGATCCCATTGCCATTTACTTTATTGTTTTGGATTCAGGTTTATACTCCATTTTTGTTTTTCCTGTCTAGAAAATATCCTTTAGCATTTTTTTGAGAGCTGGTTTGGTGGTGCTGAATTCTCTCAGCTTTTGCTTGTCTGTAAAGCTTTTGATTTCTTCTTCATAGTTGAATGAGATCCTTGCTGGGTGCATAATCTGTGCTGAGGTTATTTTCTTTCCTCATTCTAAGTATTTCTTTCCATTCCCTCCTTAATTAGCACAGCCACTATGGAAAACAGTGTGGAGATAGGTTAAAAAATTGCAAACAGAACTCCCTTATCACCCAGCAATCAACCCAACTGATTTTGAGCGCAAATCCTGTATCATCTCTTATCTGGAAAAGAACTATATTTCTTCAAGCTGATGACTATTCCTCATTAGCAGAAATTTCCGCAAAAAATTAACGTGCTTGTCTGCGTGTTCAAAGTCAAAAAACTGTCAGTTATGTGTGTATGTATATAAACTCAAATCAAAAAGATTAATTCATGCCAACTAATGTTTGTTTTACTTGCATGCCAAAAATAATCACCGAGCTTGCCTGGAAAGAAAATAAAAAAATTCCAAGCTGCACAAAAGTAAGAGGACATAGAGTGAAACTCTCTCCATGGAGGCATCACGAATAACACTTCTATAAAACCAACCGTTTCCCTAGAACATCAGATGAATTTTAGCAGAAGACCTTGCTCAACATAGCAGACTAAATGGAATCTATATATAACTGGGGAGAATTGAGGAAAGATGGTAGAGAGAGGACGAGAGGAATAAGACAAACATGTGTTTTGCTGTTGGAGATATAGAAGCATGGCATAGTTTGAGGATTCAGGCAAGTCTTCTCACAAAACCTTAAATTACTTTAAACTGAAAGAAATCAAGGTAAATAAGCTGATGAAATGCAGTTTGTATAGAGTGAGACTCAAACAGAGAATGTGTGGTGTGACCCTACATTCCCCAAACTGCAATGCCGGTCAACCAGTGTGTGTAGGTCCTGGAAGATAAAACATGGTGTTAGAAAGCCAACCTGGGATGGAACTGCTTATAACTATGTGGAGATGGAATGATGGATCTGGGACAACAAAGTGTGTATAAAAGAAGGCCTTTCACCCAAACTGATAAAGAAGCAGGATCTTAGGGTTCAGTCACACAGAGGAGGTGGTAACATCATTGAATCCCCCTCTTCCCACATGCTAAGACCTACTGTAAGGCAATAGGGAAAGATTAGCCAGACTACCACTCATGCTTCTGCCACTGCAGGATAAAAAATGATCCCATAAAGGCCATAAATTTTCTGCCCCTTTCTGCTGACTCCACTGCAAAGCTGACACCACCAGAGCTCCTACAGTCCAAGCAGCTGTACCACTTCCTCTGGTGCTCAACAAGGCAGACCCAAATGTTCCACAAGAGTCTTGGAATAGGCTTCTCTCATGACCATGTGGAGAGATTTTCATAAACTACATCTGAGATACAGGGTCAGGGAAACTAAGGAAAAGGATTGAGAACTTTCCCACCAGCTGAGAAAGCTGCAAATAAAATGCACTCAATCAACTATGCAGACATTTTTTTCTATGGGATACAAAAAATGGACAATAGATTTCCAAAGAAGAAAAATGTCCTGGCTCTGGCAGCTCTAAGAACAAACAGGAGTTATTCCAGATTAGAGTGTGACCTGTACCTACTGCAGATGCGGAATTCAGTTCTCTCCACATTTGGGAGAGCTTTCTAGAGATGTGGAGCTGTGCTATGGCTCATGTTGGGGCCACCGGAACACTGACAGTAAGGACCTTAGGTAACATTCATTTTATCAATGATGTTTTGTTATGCTGTGTGTGTGGTTCACTCTTTTCTCAGCTCTAGGCTTTATTGTTATTATTCTTGCTTATTTGGTGTTCTAAGATTGTTTAAATAACATTTATTTTTGGTATGTTTATATTCTGTACTTGTTTTCCTGCTATCTGTGCCTTTTGTTGATGTTGTTTCTTATTTTTGTTTTAATAGGTATATGACTCTCTATTATCTGTGGTTTTCTGTTGTTCTGTGGGAAAGCTCTTGCCATTTTTGTTAGATTTGTTTTCTTTATTCTCCAAGTGGCACTATGCTCTGGTGTTATTTTATGTCATGGAAGTTATGTGTTTAGTTCTATGGCTGATTCCCTGTTTTGTCCTTTTGTGATTATTGCTTGTACTATGTTAACTTGTTTGGTTTTCATTTCTTACCATTATTCTGTGTTTCTTTTATTCATCTGTCTAATCTCGTACTGTGTGATCTTGGTTCTCTGACCAGAAGTTGGACTGGATCATCTAGGGTTTCAGCGCAGTATCAAAGATCATAGACCACCATAGATTTCCTGGCTCCAGTGAATATTAATTGGTGACAGTCAATGTGAAGGCTTCAATCTAAAACTAAGAATCATTCCACACATAATCCTATATTATCCAGAGCTGGTGCCTCATGCCACACAAAAAGCAAGACAGAAATACAAGCCAAATCATCCACAGATGTGCTGCCTATAGTCATACTAAATCTTTACATATCTGCAAAAGACACCACTGATATGATCCTGCCCTGAGAGAGAGAAGCCTCAACTTGGCCACAAGAATATAGTTGTCAGTCCCTCCACCTCCAAGGACACACAATCACTGGGCCAAACTTATCCACTCAGGGTGCAAACCAGAAGCAAGAACTACAACCCTGCACTCTGGGAAGAAAACATCGTCAACATAGTAAGAAAAACAAATGTGAAGACAGTAAAGTATGCTGCAAGCAAAGAAAGAAGGTAAAAACACATAAGACATAATTAAAGAAGAAATAGGATTTGCCACTGAAAAAGCATTGTGAGTAACGATAGTAAAGATGATCAATTATCTCAGAAAATAAATGGAGATCATGTAGGAAACATTTAAGAACAGCGTGGAACAAAGAAAAATAACAACATATGATTAACTGAGCAATAACTAGCATCTGTATACTGGAGCCTGATCTATGTTTTTGTAAAGCAGAAGCCAGAACAACATTGAAAAATAACTATCTTCCAATTTTAAAATGAAGAATTAAAAAAGCACAAGCTTTATATAACACAACAGACCTGACAGTTTTGTTGATACATAAGTAGACTCAGATATGCAGATGACACCACTCTTTTGGCAGAAAGCGAAGAAGAACTACAAAGTCTCTTGATGAAAGTGAAAGTGGAAACTGAAAAAGTTGATTTAAAGCTGAACATTCAGAAAACGAAGATCTTGGCATTTGGTCTCATCACTTCGTGGGAAATAGATGGGAAACAATGGAAATAATGTCAGACTTCATTTTTGGGGGGGCTCCAAAATCACTGCAGATGGTGACTGCAGCCTTTAAATTAAAAGACACTTAGTCTTTGGGGGAAAAAAAGTTATAAAAAACCTGGATAGTATATTCAAAAGCAGATACATTACACTGCTGACTAAGGTCCGTTTAGTCAAGGGTATGGATTTTTCAGTGGTCATGTATGGATGTAAGAGTTGGACTGTGAAGAAAGCTTAGTGCCAAAGAATTGATGCTTTTGAACTGTGGTGTTGGAGAAGACTCTTGAGAGTCCTTTGGACTGCAAGGAGATCCAACCAATCCATTCTGAAGGAGAAAAGCCCTGGGATTCCTTTGAAAGGAATGTTGCTAAAGCGGAAACTCAAGTACTTTGGTCATTTCATGCGAAGAGTTGAATCATTGGAAAAGACCCTGATGCTGGGAGGGATTTGGGGGCAGGAGGAGAAGAGGACAACAGAGAATGAGATGGCTGGATGGCATTACTGATGCTATGGAAATGAGTCTGAGTGAACTCAGGGAGTTGGTGATGGTCAGGGAGCCCTGGCGTGCTGTGATTCATGTGGTCGCAAAGATTTGGACATGACTAAGTGACTGAACTGAACTGAACTGAAGTAGACTTCACCCCAAATCATCAGAATGCAGTTTCTTCTAAAGGCAAAATGAAATATGTCCATGATACATCACAAACTGGATCACAAAACAAACCTTATTAAATTTAAATTAATCAAAATTGTATCAAGCATTTATGTTTACCACAATATTATGATTTAGATGTCAGTTTTGAGGGGAGAAAACCAAAACCAAAACAAACAAACAAAAAAATAATACTGATAATAGCAAACAAAAACTAAAAAACAGAAATACTTTGAGGCTTATGTATACACATCTACATGGAAAAGAAGTCAATGAAGAAATCAGAGGAAAAAAATATATATACGTGAGTATGTTATATATACACACAAAGAAATGACAATAAAATGTTATGGTATAAAACCTATGAAATAGCAAAAAATACTGAGTAAGAGTATAACAAAAGAATGTCACAAATAATCAATGTAACCTTACGACAAAAGCAATTAGAGAAAGACAGAAAAAACATGCAAACCCCAAAATTAGATTTGAGGAAAATATCATAGAGAATAAACAGGAAAATAAAAGAAAACAATAGCAGAGATAACTAATAATAAAAGGGGGTGCTAGGAGAGCATAAACAAAATGCCTTAATCATGAGCCAGAATCATCAACAGAAAAACGGAGAGAACTCAAATCAGTAAAGTTAGACATGAGAAAGGAGACATTATAAGTGATACCACAGAAATACTAAAGGATCAACAAACACCTTTAAGCCAATAAAATGTAGAATCTGTAAGCCACAGACAAATTATTGGAAACTCAACTAAGAGGAAAGAGAAAATAACACAGCGTTATCAGCATTAATATTTAAATTGTGATGAAAACATTTCCAGTTAAGAAAATGTAAGGTCCAGATGGCCTCACAGGTAAGTTTTATGAACTATTAAGAGACATGCTAACATATGCACTTCTTCCAAAATATTACAGTGGTGAGAAACCAAGCAAACTCATCCTAGGAATACAACATCACCTTGATATCAAAGTTAAAGCTAACACAGAAAAGGACAATTATAGACAAATATCTGTGCATGCAAGCAGAGTAGCTGCACGGTGCAGGAGCAGCACAAGTGCAGGGAACAGCCGAGAGGAGCTACCCTGTCCAAGGTCAGAAAGGTGGCCATAGGAAGATACCTTACATCCAAGGACAGGAGCAGCAGCCAGGAGAAGACACCCTCGTCCAAATTAAGGAGAAGCAGCTGTGCTTCGTTGGAGAGGCTGTGAAGACATACCCCATATCCAAGTAAGAGAAATCAAAAGAGAGTAGGCACTGTGAGAGGGCATCAGAGGGCAAACAGAAAAAAAACACAATCACAAAAAAATTAGCAATTCTGATAATCAGGACGACAATCGTGTGTAACTCAATGAAACTAAGCCATGATGTGTGGGGCCACAAAGACAGACGGGTCATGATGGAGAGGTCTGACAGAATGTGACAGAATATGGAGGAGGGAATGGCAAAGCACTTCAGTATTCTTGCCTTGAGAATTCCATGACCAGTACGAAAAGACAAAAAGATAGGACCCTGAAAATGAACTCTCCGTGGCTGCTACTGCTGCTAAGTCTCTTTAATCGTGTCCAACTCTGTACGACCCCATAGATGGCAGCCCATCAGGTTCCACCACCCCTGGAAATCTCCAGGCAAGAACACTGGAGTGGGTTACCATTTCCTTCTCCAATGCATGAAAGTGAAAAGTGAAAGTGAAGTTGCTCAGTCGTGTTTGACTCTTAGCGACCCCATGGACTGCAGCCTACGAGCCTCCTCTGTCCATGGAATTTTCCAAGCAAGAGTACCGGAGTGGGGCGCCCTGGTGGTAGGTGCCAAATATGCTACTGGAGATGGAAGGAGAAATAACTCTGGAAAGAATGAAACGATGGAGCCAAAGAAAAAAACAACACCCAGCGATGGATGTGACTGGTGCTGGAAGCAAGGTCCAATGCTGCTGCTAAGGCATTTCAGTTGTTTCCAACTCTGTGCGACCACATAGACGCCAGCCCAACAGACTCCCCCATCCCTGGGATTCTCCAGGCAAGAACAATGGAGTGGGTTGCCATTTCCTTCTCCAATGCATAAAACTGAAAAGTGACAGTGAAGTTGCTCAGTCGTGTCCAACCCTCAGAGACCCTGTGCTGTAAAAAGTCATATCGCATAGAAACCTGGAGTGTTAGGTCCGTAAATCAAAGCAAATTGAAAGTGGTCACACAGGAGATGGCAGGAATGTACATCAACATTCTAGGANAAAACTGAAAAGTGACAGTGAAGTTGCTCAGTCGTGTCCAACCCTCAGAGACCCTGTGCTGTAAAAAGTCATATCGCATAGAAACCTGGAGTGTTAGGTCCGTAAATCAAAGCAAATTGAAAGTGGTCACACAGGAGATGGCAGGAATGTACATCAACATTCTAGGAATCAGTGAACTAAGATGGACTGAAATGGGTGAATTTAACTCAGATTAACATGGTATCTACAACTGTGGGCAGGAATCTGCCGGGGTCCAGCCCTGGCAGGTCCAGGGAATTCAAAGTGGGGACGGCGTCAGCGAGGAAAAAACTTCTTTATTCAGAAATATAAGATTAGATTAGGGAATAATAGTATAGTGGGAAAATTAAGATGGAGAAAAGAG
>SJYA01011348.1:0-12569 GCA_006410615.1 Neotragus moschatus
CATTCCTTCCAAAGAAATCCCAGGGCTGATCTCCTTCGGAATGGACTGGTTGGATCTCCTTGCAGTCCTTTCTACACCATAGACATGGTAATATTCCTAACATTACCAGCATCATCTTCTATGTTTTTCGTTTTGCATTTTTCTTTTAATTTTTGTTGGAATATAGTTGATTGTCAACATTGTGTTAGTTTCTGCTATAAAACCAAGTGAGTTTGTATACATACACATATATTCACTCTTTTTCTAGATTACATTCCCATATAAATCATTACAGAATACTGTGCAGAGTTATCAATTACCTATTCTATATATAGTAATATGTATATGTCAATCCCAGTCTCCCAATTTATTCCTTCGCTTCCTCCCAGTCTCTTATGCTTTTAAGTGCTAAATCCAGTAGTGACAGTTTTGTATTAGTTGAATGCTTTGTTTCATATTGATTAACTAAGAGGCTAATATTGGCTTCTTCAAGAAAACCTTTTATTTTATGCAATATGAAAAATGCTGCCAACGTCCATCATGTTAAATACCTTGTTTTTGTTTGCCTGCTGTTGTGAACTGGAGATGTTAGCTCAGCTGGGTAGAGCACTGGGTTAATGAGGACAGGGTCACAGATTTTATCCCCATTCAGCCCGGTTAACTTGGCAGGAAGAAAGCTTGCTACACATGCTACAGCTGTTATTTCAGCAAGCCCAACTGTAAATGTGTAATGTGGGTCATGGTGGAGGGCATCAAAACGACCCACCCATCCAGTCTCTTGGAAAACAATTCCAAATGTACATGGTTCAAGTCAGCAAAGGTGTATTTTCTTTAAATGGCACTATTACTTGTTTTTCAGATTTTGCTGAGCTCTGAACACTGATGGGAGATATAAGTTCAAGAAAACTTGTTTTACATCATTTAATGTGTTTTGCACATGATCTATTGTCTGTTTCAAGTAGTTTGTCCACCTGTAATGATGGAATAATTCATACATCTTAAGCTGCAGAACTCAGCATCAGGCAGAAACGGTGATTTCCAAGGGTATAATTATGTAAAATGGAATACATTTTCTGAACCTAAGATTTTGAAGAGGATTTTCAGCGGTAGAATATGTTGAACCATGCTAATAACAGGAGTTTTGCTACCTAAGCATTATGAGTAGGAGATGTCCATTTCATAAAAGAATCATGATTTTAAAATGAGTCTATGTGGCAGATTAGTAAGTCAGTTGTACAAAAAGATTCTGCACAACTACACCAAACATTAGAAGCAACACACACTGGACAGTTGCACATGTGTGTGCCAGGACACGCAGACATACATACACACATCAAAATTCAAAATGTGAGTTTAATCATCTAATGATAATCTTATATGATGTCTCCCTTATGAACCTCCTAACAAATATGTGAGACCATCAGTAAAGACCTTTAAAACTTAATGGAATCAAGTATTGAAAGCAAAGTAAACCAGCTCCTTCTTATTTCTAGTTCTACTGCTAAATTTCTGTGTAATCCTACTTACATGTGCTTTATATGAAAGGCTGTATCATCTGTTTCATGTAGGATAAAACAGAAAGAATTGGCTCAACATACAAGTCATTATACAGATCCCCATATCTAATCCCCGATGTTCTGAAGAGACTTTTCATATTAACTTTCACTTTGGTAAAGGTATTTAATCAATATTTTCACTGAGTTAGGTTCTATTATTCACAACATTGCGCCTTGCTCTTATAGCTAGTTTCAACTGATTTTTAGAGAACAGAAAAGGAAAGGCAAACATTCAAAATTCTATCCAAACAAAACAATAGATCAGAATCCTTAGACTCTTCAGGAATATCTTCAGAATGATGAAAGTCAAGAAGACTTCTTCATGTCCCGGCTATTTTAAATGGTGCTGCAACAGACACTGGGGTACACGTGTCTCTTTAAATTATGGTTTCCTCAGGGTACATGCCCAGTAGTAGGATTGCTGGGTCATATGGTAGTTCTATGTTTATTTTTTTAAGGAAACTCCATACTGTTCTCCTTAGGGGCTGTACATAATTTACGTTCCCACCAACAGTGTAGGAGGGCTCCTTCCTCTTCACATCCTCTCCAGCATTTACTGTTTGCAGATTTTTTTGATGATGATCATTCTGACTGGTGTGAGGTGATACTTGATCAGAGTTTTGATTTGTATTTCTCTAATAATCAGTGATGTTGCACATCTGTTCATGGTCCTCTTGGCCATCTGTATATCTTTGGATAAAAACCTATTTAGGTCCTCTGCAATTTTCTTTTTCCTTTTTTGACTGGGTTGATTTTTGATACTGAGCTGTATGATAGGTGGGATAGGGGGTGGGAGGAAGGTTCAAGAGTTGGGGGGATATAACTATACATATAGCTGATTCATCTCATTGTACAGCAGGAACTAATTCAACATAGTAAAGGAATTATACTCCACTAAGGGAAAAAAAAAAGACTTCTTTAGAAAAAACATGACAGTGTTAAAAATTCAGAATTCTCTGAGATTTTGTTTGATTGATAAGTACTTCCCCCTCTCTGCATCCTACAAGGCAGAACAGCAAACTTTGTCTACAGTTTCTCTATTTTAATAATCTTATTATTTTCATCTCGCTCATTTGTTTACTAATTTCACAAGTCTATTTGTATTCAGTTCAGTTGCTCAGTTGTGTCCGACTCTTTGCAACCCCATGAATCACAGCACGCCAGGCCTCCCTGTCCATCACCAACTCCCGGAGTTGACTCAGACTCACGTCCATCGAGTCAGTGATGCCATCCAGCCATCTCATCCTCTGTTGTCCCCTTCTCCTCCTGCACCCAATCCCTCCCAGCATCACAGTCTTTTCCAATGAGTCAACTCTTCGCATGAGGTGGACAAAGAACTGGAGTTTCAGCTTTAGCATCATTCCTTCCAAAGAAATCCCAGGGCTGATCTCCTTCAGAATGGACTGGTTGGATCTCCTTGCAGTCGAAGGGACTTTCAAGAGTCTTCTCCAAAACCACAGTTCAAAAGCATCAATTCTTCGGCACTCAGCTTTCTTCACAGTCCAACTCTCACATCCATACATGACTACTGGAAAAACCATAGCCTTGACTAGAAGGACCTTAGTCGGCAAAGTAATGTCTCTGCTTTTGTATATGTTCTCTAGGTTGGTCATAACTTTTCTTCCAAGGAGTAAACGTCTTTTAATTTCATGCCCGCAGTGGCCATCTGCAGTGATTTTGGAGCCCAAAAAAATGAAGTCTGACACTGTTTCCACTGTTTCCCCATCTATCTCACATGAGGTGATAGGACCGGATGCCATGATCTTCGTTTTCTGAATGTTGAGCTTTAAGCCAACTTTTTTACTCTCCTCTTTCACTTTCATCAAGAGGCTTTTTAGTTCCTCTTTGTATTAGGTTGGTGCAAAAGTAATTGTAGTGTTGCATTGTGATCTTTGCCTTTTGATACTGGAATGCATTCTTAAACAAAGGTGTTTATGTTGTACACGATTTTAATGCTCATTTCTCACATCATTTTTTTTGTTAATAACGTTACTTGCTGTTTATTTTCTATTTATTTTAGATTATTGAAATGATGTTAAGCAAAAAGCAAATATGAGCAATTTTTAATTTTTTTATTTTAATTCCAGTTCAAATAGGTCGTAAAGCAGTGGACACAATTCACATCATCAGCAATACATTTGGCCCATGAACTGCTCATAAACATACAGTGCAGGGGTGGCTCAAGAAGTTTTGCAAAGGAGACAAGAGCCTTGAAGACAAGGAACACAGTGGCCGGCGACCAGAAGTTGACGACAAACAACTGAGAGCAATCATCGAAGCTGATACTGTTACATGAGAAGTTGCCAGAGAACTCAACGTCGACCATTCTATAGTCATTTGACATTTGGAACAAATTGGAAGGTGAAAAAGCTTGATAAGTGGGTGCCACATTAGATGACTGAAAATCAAAAAGTTGTCATTTTGGTGTCCTCATCTCTTATTCTACCCAACAACAGGGAACTCTTTCTCAACTGGATTGTAACATGCAATGAAAAGTGGATTTGATATGACAACCAGCATTGACTAGCTCAGCAGTTGGACTGAGCAGAAGCTCCAAAGCACTTCCCAAAGCCAAACTTACACCAAAAACAGCTCATGGTCACTGTTTGGTGGTCCGCTGCTGGCCTGATCCACTATACCTTTCTGATTCCCAGTGAAACCGTTACATCTGAGAAGTGTGCTCAGCAAATGAATGAGATGCATCAAAACTGAAGGCCTGCAGCTGGCACTGGTCAGCGGAATGAACCCAATTCTTCTCCATGGCATTGCCAACCACATGTCCCACAACCAGTGCTACAAAGTTTTGCCTCATCTGCCATATTCACTTGACCTCTTACCAACTGACTGTTGCTTCTTCAAGCACCTTGACAAAATTTTACAGGGAAAATGCTTCCACAACCAGCAGAAGGTAGAAAATGCTTTCCAATCACTCCTCAAGTCCCAAAGCACAGATTTTTACATTACAGAAATAAATGTTGGCAAAAGTGTGTTGATTGTAATGGCTCCTATTTTGATCAATAAAGATGTGTTTGAACCTACTTATAATGACTTAAAATTTACTGCCCAAAACTACATTTACTTTTACACTAACCTAATATACCTTGTTAGCAATGCAGACATAAGATCTGAAAGTTATATATTAAGTCAGAAGAGAGTCATGTTAACGCTTCAATTATTATTCAATTCAATAATTATCCAAATATTCGGATCAAGATATTAGAGTTAACATGATACTATAAGAAAAACGGACTTATTGGTGCTATTGTAAAGTTCTAACAATAATATTGATTCTTTATTAGCATTTCTATGTTTTTTTTCTTTGTGTTTACTTCAGTTTTGTTTTGTTACTCTAAATACTGATACATGTTAAATAAGTTAAGAAAAGTAAAAATATGTATTGTGAAGATTAATGAAAAAACAACTTACTGAAAGGGGGTTGGGAGGCTGGGATGGGGAGCTCTCATGCAGTACCACTTGATGTCAATTGCAGGAGTTATTGATGTCAATTACAGAAAGAATTGTTAATTAAAGACCCCAATAGAAGAATCATTAACAGCAAAGGCTCATCTATTACAGAAAAAATAATTAAAGAAAAAAATGTGTACATTGCATCTCCTTCAAGAAAGTGACTATCATTGCAACTCAAACAATGAGAAACTGTTACCACATTGAACTTTAACTTTTCTACAGTGGACTTCCATTCTTTCAAAACAACCTCTCTCAACTTCCTCCTTTCACTCTATAATATAGCATTCCTCTCCTTTGTTTTTTAGGCTTGCCTATGATTTTTTGTTGTGGTTCACTTGTCCCAAATTGCAATTCTCTGCTATTTCCAAATAAATCCATTTTTTTCTGGTAAAAGAATTTTTATTTTGGAGGCCAACAGTATGTAAGTCCATAGTTAAAGGCTATCCTTCTAAGCATCATAGTTTCCTTTTTTTTTAATTGAAATACAATTGATTTTCAATATTAGTTTTAGGTGTACAACATAGTGATTCAAAATTGTATAGATTATACTCTATTTAACTTACTATAAAATATTGGCTATATTTCTGGTGCTGTACAACATATCCTTGTAGCGTGCTCATTTTTTTAAAATGCAGCTTGTGTTAAGTGTGGTTTTATTTCACCAGGCATTATGGAGCAGAGAGCTGTAATGTGAAAATGAAATAACAACAAAACAAAAAGTTTAAATGCGTATTTACACTATGCTCCCTCTTAAAAAAAACCTTTGACATGCTATGCTAGAAATATGTTTTTTACCATTTTTATCTTGTTAACTCCTCATTATACTCAGATCTCTTCATAATTGTCAATTCCTTAGGGACATCTTCTCACCCTCACTAAGTCAAGTAGCTTTTTACATTTTTAAAAGAAAATAAGAGGACTTACTGCTTATGAAATGTATTTTCTCATGCTTTACAGTAAAGAAAGGCTCAGCTTAGGATTGTGTACACAAGCAACAGACTTGGCAACACCAGTTATAGCAAACAATGATGTTGAAATTCCTTTTCCAAACGGTGAATCGTTCACTATCCCCAATGGCTCTCATCTACCCTGATTCACAGGTGACTGACAGTCAAATATTTCTCTTGCAGGCCAAAAGATGTAGACTATTTTTCTAAAAGAAGTATAAAAAGTATATTCTTAGTCCTTTAACTTGTAATAAAAATACTGAAATCTTAATTCAAAGTGTTTAGAATCCTCCAGCTTAAAGACAAGATTCATCCTACTTATTCTTGGTCAAGTGAGACCAAGTCTCACTTAAGTTCAAGTCTCACCTAAGTTCAAAAATGTACAAGTTTGCTTTTCTTTGAATTATTCTTTAAATATAAGCAAAGATTCAATAATTACCATATATTTAAGAACAGTTGTTGACATGGAGAAAAAATAGTAAGGTAGACAGGGGAGAAATGACCATTAAGGAGGCCAGATTATTTAAGAAAAGAAACCAAAATGAAATTAAAATGAATTAATCAAAATAAAATCCTCAATACTAACTAAAGGATTTATGAATGGTATATGCATGCCACAATAATAGGATAATAAGAAGAAAACAATATCATTTGAATAACAGGTAAATTAATTCTAATGAACGAACTAGAAAATAAAATCAAGAATAAGAGGCAGAGCTTTGGAGAGGAAAAATAAGAAATATAGAATCAATAGAGAAAATCCAATATACAATAAATAGGAGTTCCAGAGAGATAGGAAATAGGAAAGTGATGGAAATTTAACAAATATAACAGATATGGAATTCTCAGAGGTGGAGGGTACATTCTATTTTTCCTCAGTTCTTTTTTAAAAAATCATTTCTATATATATTATTTTTTGTTTGTTTTTGGTCCCTTTCCTTTTATTTTAGCTTCTTACATTTTTTTTTTCCTCAACATAGGAATCATCCTTTTAAAATGTACTACAAAGCAGTGAACATCTTTACTCAAATCTCCAAAATGCACCGTTACATTCAGAGAAAAAGCCAAAATTCTCATATGATCTAACTTGCACTCCTTAACACATCTCTGACCTTTTCTAACACCACTTAGCCCAGGCTTAAAGTTCAGGCATGCTTGCCAGCAAGGGCTTTCTCTCTAACCAAGACTTCTGCCTCAAAATCTTTTTTCTTAGATAGTGGCATGCTTACTTCCCCATTTCCTTTGCCTTATGCTTAAATGAGGCTTATTCTGATCACAGCATTTCAAGCCATTACTCCAAACTAGCAATACTGGTCTTCCCCACTCTTCTTGTTTTCATTGCCCCATACCTTTAAAAAATGCAATCAAAGTTGCTTACTTATTGTGTCCACCCTTTACTGTCAATGTTTATTTTGTCAGTGAGATATAACCTCCATGAGATCAAGCATTTTTGTAGCTTTTGGTCATTATTGTATTGCAAGAGCCTGCAACAGTGCCTGGCATACAGAAGATGCCCTATAACTACTTAAGTGAATAAATAAACGAACGCAGAATTTCTCCACTAAGTGGCACAAAATATGAAATAATGGCATTGTAAAAAAGAAACTCCAATGTGAACATACCACTCATTGTAATAAATAACATACAGTCCACAAGGTCACACAGTCAGACACAACTGAAGTGATTTAGCAAGCACTCATGTGCACACATAGCTTGAATAAGACAGATAATATTTCTTGGTTTTTAAGTATATAGAACCATCCAATAGCTGCCACATAAGTATTATAATGCTAGTTATAAATTAACATTTCCAAGGGAAAATCAAGGTACCCTCACAAAATTTGGCAAGTTACAAATGTGGCAGGATAGATAGAAAGAAAGTTAAGATAGTTACTGTCCTTGTCATACAAACTGGGACTCCAGATAAACTCTGTTCTTATCATGGAAAGCTGATGATTGGTTAACAAAATAGTTATTAGAGTATGATTCTTGAATTTATAGAGACAGTCACTAACAGAACTAAAAGCAAATGTTGGTATAAATTTATAGGGAGTCAAAATAATGATCATGGCTGATAAAGTATAAAATAGCAATATAATCATTTAGTGAAACCTGGACAACTAAAAAGAAAAACTAATTATCAAAGTAGCTAAAAGTGCTTATATCTTGGAATTTACATAAGAAAAGTGGAGGTGTATGAAAGAGGAGACTTTTTAAAAAATTGTGTTCTTGTATACTATTAGATTTTTTAGTGCACAATCTTTCTTTAACAAATTGTTTAAATATTTGAAAATAAACAAAAAGCCTGAAGAATACATATTAATAATTACTAACCAGTCAACATTATTTTCAGTCTATCTGTGAAAAATGAATGATTTTACTATGGAGATGTACTTTAAGGTGTAACACAACAAATCATAGCTACAAAACAAAAAAGGCAAATAATACAATTGAAATAACCCTGCTACTAAATGTTCATTCTGAGACCAAGGCCAGAATAAAAGGCCAAAATAAAATAATACCATATATGTTTCCACAATCAGAGGTTGAAGTCATGTTCTCTTTAAGGTGGAACGATAAAAGTACTGGAAAAAATCAAAACTTGGCATTCCCTTACTTATACAATTCACTTATTTTTTTCATTCATACATCAAATGTATATTGTGCTCCTATTAGTTTCTAGGCATTGTGTAACATTTTATGAAAGAAAACTCATGCAGCCCCTTTCTCATTTCCCATTCCTAAGTATTGTTATCTCACTCTTCCAAGCATTATTTTGCCATCACATAAAGCCATGACAGAAATTTGATAAGCAATAATCACCACCTGGAATCATTTGTTAACTAAACTATCAACATAAATACATTAATTTTACATATCAAGTTATAGTTTGTAAAATATATTCATTTAAAATAATCACTTTCTTTCATAAGAGTCCTGTGTGGCTAGTACTTTTCTCTTCGTAATTAACAAAGGAGTAAGCTCAGAGAAGGCAAGGGACTTGCCAAGATCACATATTTGAGCAGACGTGAGACAAATACCTAAATTCACTATATTTTCCCCTGCATTTCCTCTACTTTTGCAACATGCTAATGCTTAGGTTGGACATGTTTGTGCAGCCCTGGTTATTCTAAAGACAGGTCAAGTGCTCCTCTCTGGAAGCTAGTGATTCAATGTAGGCACAGTAATTGCTGCTTCTTTTTGTTGTACTCATGCTTAATCATGTCTGACTCTTTACTGAGATTCTGAACCTTGTATTATCGTGTGTGTGTGTGTGTGTGTGTGTGTGTGTGTATTATTTATCCTATCATTTCAATGCCCTTCCATATTTTTTGGACAAAACATATCCTGTGATGCCTGCTAGCTTGTGCATGTTGCCTCATGGAAATGCACTCATTATGCAGGCTTAGTATAGAAGAACTTTAACTTATGATTCTGACTGATTTAAAAAGCATAAAAGCTGTATTCCATAAACTTCATACCCAAACAAATGACTTTTTCTTATATTTCTGTACATANTTTGGACAAAACATATCCTGTGATGCCTGCTAGCTTGTGCATGTTGCCTCATGGAAATGCACTCATTATGCAGGCTTAGTATAGAAGAACTTTAACTTATGATTCTGACTGATTTAAAAAGCATAAAAGCTGTATTCCATAAACTTCATACCCAAACAAATGACTTTTTCTTATATTTCTGTACATAACATAGAGACATGTATTAGGAATCATAGAACTGCATGATAGACTTGCTTCTACCACCTACTGTGCAATATGTGGGGAAAGATTGGGGGTTGACTCTGGAGTCAAATGGGGTGGATTCAAATTCCATCTTCAGCATTCACCAGCTGCGGGCCATGGATTGTTATATTCTCTCCATGCCTCAATGTATTCATCGACAAGATAAAAGCAGTATATACATCATAGAATTGTAGAAGGCTGCTGCTGTTACTGCTGCTAAATTGCTTCAGTCGTGTCCGACTCTGTGCGACCCCATAGATGGCAGCCCACCAGACTCCCCCATCCCTGGGATTCTCCAGGCAAGAACACTGGAGTGGGTTGCTATTTCCTTCTCCAATGCATGAAAGTGAAAAGTGAAAGTGGAGTCACTCAGTCGTGTCCGACTCCTAGCAACCCCATGGACTGCAGCCTACCAGGCTCCTCCGTCCATAGGATTTTCCAGGCAAGAGTACTGGAGTGGGGTGCCATTGCTTTCTCCATTAGAAGGCTAAATCAGTTAATTAAATAGTTTACAATAGTGTCTGAAACACAACGGCACTTAATAAATTATTATTATTTTATCTTCCTTATAGGTGATATAGGTAATCAAATTAGATGGCACATGTGAAAAAGATTTGAAAATTCTCTCACTATTTCTCTAAATCATGTATTTATGGTGAACAAAAAATGAAATTCACAAATCTGAAATGTGTTAAGTGACTCACTATTAACCTTAAGCATTATATGAAAATAATTAAATGCTATCTAGTAAGGACTGACATATTGTGAAATCCTCAGAGTACTTCTCCACAATTCAGTTATCAATGATTTCTGATTCATTCCACCATATAATTCTGAGAAAGGAAAACAAAAGGAGGCATTTACTGTTGCCCTTCTGGGGTTCATACATTCCAGACTCACCCTCTCCAGACTGTTTTGTCACAATTTTCACCTAAATTCAGCAACAGCAGTAGCACAGTGCTGACTGATGGGGAAATCCATTTATTTAGGTAATTTGAAGAAATAGCTCTACTTCTTAACTTCATTTGCATAATCTCAAACTGAATATGATTTTGACTATTTACTAGCTTTACATCATTTATAAAACAGTAATTTATACACTGTGAGTATTCCAGAGAACTCCTTTAATAGCTACTTACTTTCAATTTCCTGTGGCCCACATAGCTTTCATTTGAATGAGAAGGAATCCGTCTGTGTTAGTAAATTAAAGCTCATGAAAGGAAAACAGACACTACCCATAAGGAGGACCTTGAACCCTGGGTTAAGAATACAAAATGTATTGGGTACTTGTAATTCAGAAACTGTGGTGCTTTCCCTGAACCTTCAACTATATTTTAAAATCAATTTTATTCTTTTCAGTCACTCTCTGTTGGTAGCCCAAGATTGTAGAATAATACAAGAACAAAGCAAAAGCTTATAGTACTATGGAAAAAGCACAGNAGAATACAAAATGTATTGGGTACTTGTAATTCAGAAACTGTGGTGCTTTCCCTGAACCTTCAACTATATTTTAAAATCAATTTTATTCTTTTCAGTCACTCTCTGTTGGTAGCCCAAGATTGTAGAATAATACAAGAACAAAGCAAAAGCTTATAGTACTATGGAAAAAGCACAGAAATAAAAACCAAAGATTGGGAGGAAATAGGTCAATATGACACATAGGGAAGATAAAGAGAAACAAAATGAGAATATAGTAGCAATAGAAGGATGAACCATATATGTTCGAATGTACTCTTTGTAATAAACATATTAGATTCCTAGTAGAAATTTCTGTCTCAAACCTTTTTCGATGAGTTATTTGGAGATGAGTTTAGATTACATGAATTTCTTTTTCTATTTACATTTCTACTGCCAGTATTTGAGGTTAACAACTACATGTCACTTGACTGAAATTCCCAAAGTCTAGCATAGGACCTGCTCATAGGAGAACTTTATAAATACTTAATTATGTTGCAGAAATTAGGGATGAAATAGAGAGGAAGAATTGGTAAGATTTCCTATTGTGCAGATTAACTGATGACTTTAACAAATTAAAAACTGAATTAAGGAAAATTGTAATTTACCTGGTATCCAAATTAATGCAACAAAATGTATGCTTTTTTATGTCTTTTGATTTTAACCACACTGTGCCCTCATCCCCCATGTATCCATACCCCCTTCCACATGCATGCACGTTTGTAACCTAGAAACTTGTGAAAAATTGTTTCAAATGAATTAAATGGATAAATTTTACAGAGTAAAATAAATATCTCTTTCACTCCTGCTTGGTTCTCAGTCCTTTAGAGGAAAACACCCAAAGTGTATAAAAACACCCAAGCACATAAGTGTATATTTACATCAGTAAATATGTAAATATACATAACACATAAGTGTTAAACTTATGTGTATTAATACACACGGATGGCATCATTCTATACAAACAGTGGTACACATCATTATTTCCTCAAGATTACTGTGAATAATATTAACCATGCATTTTAAGTCAATATTTTTTAAAATAGTCCACAGCAGAATAAACTAGGAAGCTAAAAACATTCTCAATCACTATCCCCTGACATTTAGACTGAGTAAGTCTATAGAAGGGACAAAAATTATAGACATTTAAAAAGCTCCCCAGAGATTTCTAGTCACAGTTTGAGAACAACTGTTCTAACAGGAATTATTTCTGCTAGAAATATTCACATATACATAGCTGAATTCACCTAGGAGTTTAGAAAAGAGTTGTTTGTTTGGATTTATGTTATGGAGACTTATCATAGCGATGCATAGAATTTGTACAGTAGTTCCAAACTTTAAAATGATTCAGATTTGAATCAGGTCATAAAAAGCATATATCTTTATAGAAAAACATTGCTTGATAAACTCACTTTTCCAGAAT
>SJYA01011349.1:0-12750 GCA_006410615.1 Neotragus moschatus
TGTTGGAGAAGACTCTTGAGAGTCCCTTGGACTGCAAGGAGATCTAACCAGTCCATCCTAAAGGTGATCAGTCCTGGGTGTTCACTGGAAGGACTGATGTTGTAGTCTTCTGACTCTCTTTTTCAACTTGACTTACTTTTCTAAGGCGCCCAAAAGCAAGGAACCACAATTGGTGTTATTTCTTAGGAGGAAAGAATACAGACATATCCTGAACAACCACTGTGTTTCTAGGTTTTGTGTTAGAGAGGCAGTGTTCAGAGAAGAGCTATGAGGCAAGTATTACTACTTCCACTGAAAAACTGGGCTGCAGGGTAGTTAAGTACTTTAGGCCCATGGTTCCCTTTGGGCTACAGACCAAGCACTGCCAAGCCCACGGTCTCATTTCAATTTCACCATTTTCCCTCTTCCACCTTGTGTATTGTAAGGTGTCATATTGTTGGTCTTGGCTAATTTGACTATAGAAGTGATACATAATGGAAACCAGGGTAATGTGATGTTTTTCTTGTCTCATGACAAACCAAGGGAGATTGTGTGTGTGTGTGTGTGTGTGTGTGTGTGTGTGCGCGCGCACGTGCACGCGTGTGCACGTTCAGTTCCATCTGACTCTTTGTGATCCCCTGGACTCTAGTCTGCCAAGTTGTTCTGTCCATGGAAGTTGCCAGGCAAGAATACTGGAGTGGGTTGCCATTTTCCTTCTCCAGAGGATCTTCTGGACCCAGGAATCGAACCTGCGTCTTTTGTGTCTCTTGCATTGGCAGGCAGATTCTTTACCACTGTGCCACCTGGGAAACCCCCAAGGGATGTTATCCTAATGCTAATATTATATATGTATTTCATATTTGAATTGGGAACGACTTGGGACTTGAATTTTGAGCCTTGTTTGCTTCTTATACCTATATCAGGATAGTGAGTCGTATTGCATTGATTTCCACATCTAAAGAACTGAGCCTGAAGTTAATTATCTGTAATGTGAATGAAATGTGTATTGAAATGGTTAAGTTGCAGACACCAATCTGGGGTTGTTCAAGGACATTAACGTCATCTGTGCCCCTTGTCGTGTAGAACACACAATGCATTTAGAGGGAGCTTAACCAGTAGTTCAGGATGATCACTGTCGCATACCATATACTTACTGTGGGTGACTTTCACTTTTCACTTTCATGCATTGGAGAGGAAATGGCAACCCACTCCAGTGTTCTTGCCTGGAGAATCCCAGCGACGGGGGAGCCTGCTGGGCTGCCGTCTATGGGGTCGCACAGAGTCGGACACGACTGAAGCGACTTAGCAGCAGCATGACAATGGATATATTTTCATCTTCTCCTTCTTAGAGTATAAACACACAAAGCTGAAATACTGCTTAAGTTCACAGTTCATATTTGTCTTTCCTGACTTCATATTACAAAGAAATGAGAAAGACATTAGGCGTATTTCTTCAGAGTTACGCGGTTATTTCTCTTTTTCGCTCCCATCTCCTAGTGGAAGTCCTGGAACTCAGCTTGGATGTCACCCAGCTGTGCTGACAACTCCTCTTAAGGACAGTTTTGATGAGAGATTAGACATCTTTCCTCACTGTTCTTATTCAAAGATTAGCACCTATTTATTTCAACTTGGATTTGAAATCTAAATCTCCTTGGGTAAAGAGGATTCAGAATCAGAGATACCCAGACCCCCCTTTATAGATGGTAAGGACTTCAATCTGTGAATATTTTGTGTGAGTGTTGAGGGGAGATTCTTGGCATTCAGGAAAGAAAAGAAAAGAAGAGAGGAGAGAGAAATGAAACAGTTACTAAGCCAAGTATCTGGAAATTACACCAAGGTTCCTTGGGGCTTTTTCTCTTGGAGTTCTTTCTTTGGGACCCACAGTAGAAATTAAGAGGATTACTAAAGAATCAAATAGCTGTAGATGGTTCAAGAATTTTTCAGCCATTTACATGCTGAAACCCTATGTTTATGTGAAAGACAGCACACGCACTGGCTTCTACTCTGCTGGGCTAACAATAAATATTGCTTATGTGACTGTGTGCTCAGTCGTGTCAACTCTTTGTGACCTCATGCCCTGTAGCCCACCAGATTCCTCTGTCCATGGGATTTCCCAGGCAAGAATACTGGAGTGGGTTGCCATTCCTTTCTCTAGGGGATCTTCCCGACCCAGGGATCAAACCTGTGTCTCTTGCATGAGCAGGAAGATGCTTTATCACTGTGCCACTTGGGAAGCCCCAATGCTGCTTAGGAGGTTTTAAGGAGTACAGCGCTGCTGCCCAGTGCTTTCCGGGGCCCTCTCCCTGCAGCCCCTCCATTCTCTTTCTTCGCCTTCTTTCTCCATCCTCCGGTATAGACTGAGCGCCAGGCACTGTGCTGGGAGCTGTGGACACCGTGGTGCCTGGGGCAGACCTGTCTTTCTGTCTTCATGCGTCCCCGGTCGCAGGGGTAAACTGATGGGTAGACGGAGGACGACAGCATGGTACTCAGCATTGCCTGAGCGGGCAAGGGGGACCCAAGGCCTCTGGGGCTGGAAAGACTTCCTGGAGAATGGTTCAGGGGGCAGAGCAGGAGGCTCCAGGCTGCTTTCCCCTCTTCTTTCTCCCTTCCCCTTTCCTTCCCTCTTTTCTTCCTGTTTTTGGAGATTATCTTGAATATTTGTCCCAACTGAAGTTATGGCTTCAATAACTATTTTTTATTATTAAACATAAGGCATGATTTGTAATATTTTCCTCCCAGTCTTTAACTTAGAAGGAGATTTATCTCAGGTTCTAAAGGCTGCTTTTAGAGAAATACTGACTAGTTTTTCCTTAAGAGAAAGGGGATAATAAATAAGCTACATTTCCTTTCAAAATTCATCAGCATAGCTCTCTGAGCAGTTCATGCTGTTCATCTCGTTCTCTAGTTTGAGAAGCTGGCCTCACAATGAAAAATTATGCCCAAACATCCTTGAAACTGTATTTTCTATTTAGCATGGGCAGAAGCTAAAGGAGTGTCTTCAGACCCAAAATGCTATTTATTTCCGTGTTTGACACGTACAAATCCTCCTTGATAAAGTGTCATTAGGGAGTCGTATTGAGCTGTGTGGCCTCAGTTGGTAGATACGTTTCAGCTTTTATCACTGTCTGTGTTAGAAAATTAAGTGTAATCTAGGGTGCTTTCATTCCTTTATTGACTCTGGTGGGTATGTTTTATTTTAGGGAATTTAGTACAACATTTCACCTTGGAGAAATGCATGTCCCTTTCCACTCTGACAGCCTCAGCCTCCTCTGTCTAGGGGGTTGTGACTGAAAACCCTTTTTGTCTACCCTCTGGTTGAAAGCCATCTGCTGAGGGGTAGCAGGAATTGTTCCCAGATACTCAGCTCATCTGCAGTTCTGTTTTGCAGGGAGAGTATATCTTCTTTTTGTAAGGCGACTGTTTGCCCAAAATGTTATGGAAACACCGTCTGAAAGTTTGGGTATGCTTTTTGAGTGCCTTCTCCTGATTTCATCTGATGATTTTCTTACTCCGTGACTCATGCCCCAAGATTCTTAGTTAATTCTAGCATGTCACCCACAGAGTAATATTCATAAGCGAATGGTCCATTAGCATGTGTCTGCGTGCTCCCCTGTGCTGACAGGAAACTTCTGGAAGAACCTTGGAGTCGGCCACTGCTCCGCTCTGCTGTGGCAAGGCACTGAAAGGCTGTCCGCCTGGCAGCGCCCTGCTCATCACCAGCCAGAGCTCCCTAAACGCACGCCACGCTGAAGCTTTGCACCACCTCGTTTACTGAAAACATTTACTGCAAAAGAAACCTACTCAGCCTTTGTGAGTTCATCATATTACTTGTTATTCAGGACAGAAGCAATGTTAGGAGGGCTGATTATAAGTGGATTTGGGAGTATGCAGAGGACAGAAAACACTTTTCTTATATGTCCCTACACTTCTCAACCAGTCCATCTTAAAGGAAATCAAACCTGAGTACTCACTGGAAGGACTGATGCTGAAGCTGAAGCTCTAATACTTTGGCCACCTGATGGGAAGAGCTGACTCATTGGAAAAGACCCTGATGCTGGGAAAGACTGAAGGCAGGAGGAGACGGGGATGACAGAGGATGAAATGGTTGGATAGCATCAACCATCATGTCCACCGACTCAGTGGACATGAGCTTAGCCAAACTAAGGTAGATAGTGAGGGACAGGGAGGCCTGACATGCTACAGTCCATGGGGGTTGCAAAGAGTTGGACATGACTGAGTGAGTGAACACCACCACCACCACTTCTCAAAGATGAACACAGTGTAGAGATTGCTCATTATAGGTTATTCATTTATGTTTGTAAAGAATTTGTAAAAGAATGATGAAACTTCTTACCAGAAATCTAATTAGTTAATCCATTCTNCGGGGATGACAGAGGATGAAATGGTTGGATAGCATCAACCATCATGTCCACCGACTCAGTGGACATGAGCTTAGCCAAACTAAGGTAGATAGTGAGGGACAGGGAGGCCTGACATGCTACAGTCCATGGGGGTTGCAAAGAGTTGGACATGACTGAGTGAGTGAACACCACCACCACCACTTCTCAAAGATGAACACAGTGTAGAGATTGCTCATTATAGGTTATTCATTTATGTTTGTAAAGAATTTGTAAAAGAATGATGAAACTTCTTACCAGAAATCTAATTAGTTAATCCATTCTGATTAGCTAAACTTATGTATAAAAATAATGTGATAGGTATGTTTTGCTGGGGTTAGGGGAAGAAGAGCGCAGAAGCTAGAGGTCCCCTTCCAGCCTGAAGTGCACAGGAGTTGGGGAAGGTCCTTGGGCCGGAAGTGATACTTGGGAGCAATAGCTTTTAGGAAGGAACAATTGAAGGGTTTTGAAAGTATGGAAAAGAGCAGTGATGTCACGTGATGGTAAATGTGTGTGTGTGTGTGTGTGTTCAGTCGCTCAGTTGTGTCTGAGTCTTTCTGACCCTAAGGATTGTAGCCTGCCAGGCTTTTCTGCCCATGGGATTTTCCAGGCAAGAGTACTGGAGTGGGTTGCCATTTCCTGCTCCAGCGCCTCTTCCCAACCCAGGGATCTAATCCACGGCTCCTGCATTGCAGGCGGATTCTTTACCACTGAGCCACCAGGGAAGCCCGTGACGGTAAATGAACCCCCTAAATACATCTACCAATTAGACCACTCACATCCTGTCCATTTTTTTTTTTAATCCTCTAAGTGGCTGTATGTTAAAGGGAAATGAAAAAGCAAAGCTTAATTCTGACAGTTCTCAACAGAAGCTACTTGTTACCCTTATTTATTTGGGGATACAATTGACTCTTGAACAATACCAGTTTGAACCTTGAGGGTCCAGTTATTTGTGGATATTTTTTTTCAGTAGTAAATACTACAATACAACATGCTCCATGGATCACCGAATCCACCAGCACAGAGCTAGGGATATGGAGGGCTGATTATAAGTGGATTTGGGAGTATGCAGAGGTACCCTTAACCCCTTGTTATCCAGCAATACATTAAAAGACGCATACACCATAATCAATTGGATTTATCCCAGGGATGCCAAGATTATTCAGTATCCACAAATCAATCAGTGTGATATACCACATGAACAACTTGAGGGAGACAATAGATGACCATTTTAATAGATGCAGAAAAGGCTTCTGATAAAATTCAGCGTCTATATATGACAAAAACTTTCCAGAAAGTAGGCACAAAGGGAGCACACATGCGTGCTGAGCTGCTTCAGTCCTTTCCCACTCTTTGTGACCCTGTGGGCCGAGTCCACTCGGCTGGGTCCTCCAGGCAGGAATACTGGAGTGGGTGGTCATGCTGTCCTCCAGGAGTCTTCCAGACCTGGGGATCGAACTGGCGTCTCTTACATCTTGGAACTGGCAGACGAGTTCTTTACCCCTAGCACCACATACCTTAACATAATAAACGTGTCCTGAAATTCTTAAATAATCGAGTCTGTGAAAATCTTTATATGGGGCTGTGTAAGGTACTTCCTTTGCATAATGATGTACATGAACACTTAGGATTTGGGGAGCTAGTTATTTAGATTAAATGAAATAGCACTTCTTCATGAGATCCTTAAATAATTGGAAAGTGAATCTCCTCTTCAGTGTGCGTTACTAACATAGGCATTTAGAGTATAGAGGAAATTGAGTTATTTGCTCTAAGTCCCTCATTAATTAAAAAAGGAATAGTTAAAACAAGAAAAGGGAAGGAGAATAATTTCTGGTACCAGCTTTGTGCTAATTATTTCTGATCAGTAACTTTTTTAATTTTAGCTTTGAGTGATGCCTGTTATCCCCATTTCACATATTGGGAAACTGATACCCCAAGATGTTAAGGAGCTTTCTAGAGAAACACAACACCAGGCAGAGATAAATTTTAAATTTAGATCCGTCTAGTGTCAGTTCCTTCCATGAAGACCCCCAAGTTAGACTATTCAGCTAGTTAGTGATAAGAAGAATGGACTAGACCCAGGTATCATACTCCCCTAAATGGTGACCTTTCCAATATATTACAAATTACTTAACTTGGAAAATTTTGTGTCAGTTGTAAAAAAGATTAATAATATAGAATTCCTTTTCTTATTTTTTTCAAAACTAAAAATAATTTTCGTTGAGACTATAATTTCACAATTCTCCTTCCATATTTTTAAGCTCGATTTTTTGTTTGTTTGTTTGTTTGTTTTTTTGCATAAAAGCTAATTGAGCTTTCAGACGCTTCACTAACTTAATTTTAATCTCTGGGTGCCCTTCTGTATATATTTCTTTTCCATTCAGACGATAAGCATTCAATTGTAGTTAGCCTGATGAATGTTTTACATATTTCCCCAGGCATTCATACAGATATGACTAAAATATAAGTTACCCTTGGCTTCAGAAAACTTCTGGCATTTAGAAACATGCACAAAATATACCCCTTGGTAAGCAGTGCTCCAACTTACAATTTTCTTCCTTTTAAGGAAGGGGGAAGAAAAAGAGATATTTTCAAGGGAGATTTTGGTTACAGCAGAGATTCTGGTTTGAAACCATTATTTTTTTTCATTTCATTCCACTTCATCCTTTTCCTTGGCATAGGAGAAATTAAAAAATGGATGTATTCAGGTGTTTTTAACACGATGAGCTGGAATGGAATGCAGAATCAGCTCTTTTCTCCTTTTCATCTCAGAGCAAAAATATCACCATATCTTAAATTGCTTTGGGTCAGAACACTGTTTGTTGAATTATTCAACAGTTTGAACTGGTAGAATTAGAGGATTCATTAGACTGAAGGTCAAAAGTTAAGTTTAAAACATTTCCTTATAGTTATGATATGACTCACAATGTTGACAGATTCCAGAAAGGCCGCAGGAGCTGAGAGATGTGTGGTCTTAATGAACTAAAAACACCCTTTTGTCTGGCCATTTAGCCCCTCAACCACTCAGAGGTACCCTGAATTCAGATCACTTGCATGTCTGTTAGCTCTGTAGACAAGTGTGTACTGGGTGAGATTCCCACTGGTGTTTTCCACAAGGTATTTACATGAGAATGGAAATTGTTCTATTGGTTTATTTTCATTTTCCTACTTTTATCCACATCCCATGAAAAACTAAATCTGGGTCATACCGGGTCATATAATTTGAACAAACAGAATTTTCTGCTCTTCAGTTCATCTTTAAGTTAATTGTGCACGCACGCTATGTCGCTTCCATTGTGTCTGACTCTGTGCAACCCTATGGGCCATAGCCCACCAGGCTTCTCTGTCCTTGGGATTCTCCAGGCAAGAACACTGGAGTGGGTTACTGTGCCCTCCTCCAGGGAATCTTCCCCACCCAGGGATCGAACTCTCTCCTGTTATGTCTCCTACAATGGCAGGTGGGTTCCATACCACTAATGCCACTTGGGAAGCCCTAAGTTTATTCGTCGAAAGAGCCTATGGCTTGAAGTCATAAGATGAAAGCTATTTCTCACTAGAAATGATGTCAAAAGAAAGGATAATATACAACAATGTGTATATGCAGGGAACCAAGTACTCTCAGGCAGTAAAATATTTACCTAGCTTCTTCCGTATCCACGTGTACTTAATGTTGAGCATCACCATTGTAGAAACAAGTAAGATGATTTGCTGAATCAGACCAAGAATGCTGTTCTCGCGACATCAGTCTGCCCACTCTGACCCACTTCTCCTTCCCATTTGGCAGCTTTGGGAACTTGGAAAGTTGGGCTTTGGGAAGTGTTCTACCTGACAGCCTCTGGTGCTCCCCAGTAATTCATTACCTTGATGTCTGTTGCAACTCACTTTGTAACGTGCATTACGTTATTAGTTTGGACACTTCGGAAATAATCGATGGTGAAGCCATCTGAAGAATAAAGATGTTCCCTTGCTATTTTGGCTGTGGCCGCTCTCCTCTCCATTAAGGCTCTTTCTCTCCAGGTGCTTGATGACAACTGGTTGATATGTATTTTAAGGTTCTAAGCTGCCAGGGGTGGTGAGATTTATTTCTCAGCGGCTTTTGGTACAGATGACCACTTCCTTTGTCTTGAAACATCTTCATTTTTGGTCTTCAGTAATGTTACCCTGTCCTGGTAATATGGAACATTACCCTTCCATCTCACTGGCCATTCATTCTTGGTCTCCTTTATTGACCTCCTGTGTGCTGCGCTTAGTTGCTCAGTCATGTCTGACTCATTGTGACCCATTGGACTGTAGCCCACCAGGCTCCTCTGTTCATGGGATTTTTTTCAGGCAAGAATACTGGAGTGGGTCGTCATTTCCTCCTCCAAGGGTTCTTCCCAAACCAGGGATGGAACCCACATCTCTTATGTCTCCTGTACTGGCAGGTGGGTTCTTTACCTGCTGGGCCATCAGGGAAGCCCATTGACCACCTACCAACCACTAAATATTGAGAGTGTTTGGGTCTTGAACTTGGACCCTCTTCTCTCTTCATCTGCATTCTCTTTCTTTACCTCTAGTGATATCATTTAGTCCATTGGTTTTCATACCATCTGTAGGTTAATGGCAACCCACTCCAGTGTTCTTGCCTGGAGAATCCCAGGGACAGGGGAGCCTGATGGGCTGCCGTCTATGGGGTCACACAGAGTCAGACACGACTAAAGTGACTTAGCAACAGCAGCAGCAGTAAGTTAATTACATTTCAGTTTACATATCCAAACATATGTGGATGTTTGAAGGACTTTGTACANGGAGAATCCCAGGGACAGGGGAGCCTGATGGGCTGCCGTCTATGGGGTCACACAGAGTCAGACACGACTAAAGTGACTTAGCAACAGCAGCAGCAGTAAGTTAATTACATTTCAGTTTACATATCCAAACATATGTGGATGTTTGAAGGACTTTGTACATATTTAGCTAAAGAGAACACCTGTTCTCCAGTCCCCATCCTGAAAGCTGATTTTACCCCCTTGCCTTTTCAACCTTCATGTATGGTACCATCATCCACCCATTTTTTTTTTCAGGCTAAAAACCTAGGAGTCACCGTCAGTTCCTCCCTTAACCTCATCTACCCCATCTATACCGTTATCAAATCCTATCTTTTACTTCCCAGGTATATCCTGAACCTCACCACTTCTCACCATTCCCATTGTTACAACCCTTGTTCAGATGATGGGCATCTCATCCCGGAACCACTGCAGCAGCTCCCATCCAGTCTCCTGCTTTTAAAATTCATCCTCCACTCAAATTCATCCTCCACTCAAATTCATCCTCCACTCAAATTCATCAATACACTCAAAATCTGCTAAACCAGAGGGTTGATCAGGCACCTCCCTGTCTTGCTTCAAGCTTCTCAGTGGCTTCCCACTGATGGTGGTATAAAACTTAGACTCCTCACCGCAGGTTCAAGGCCCCTTGTGGCCTGGCCCATCTCCCTCTGACCTCCCGTCCCTCCACTATGTGTCTCCCGGTGTCACGCTGCATGGCCTTCTCTCTGTGTCATGGACGTCCTGCTTTGTCTCCACCACACCATCTGCTTTCTATCATGTATAGATTGACTCCCTCCCTCCAAGCACACGTGCCTGACTGTCCTAGCTGAAATTGTTCCTCTTCAGCCCTCTCTCTTTGAATGGTCCTATTTCGTCTTCTTCACTGTATGTCTTAATACTGAAATGACTGTGTTTATATGCTATGCTCTGTCATCCACCATAGCAACCCTGGTCCTTGGGTGCCTGTCGGTTCACTGTGCTCCCTCAGTACCCAGAACAGTACTTAGTACAGGCCATAGTGCTGCTGCTTGGTACATAGTAGCAGCACACTAAAGACTGCTCGACTATATTTGCCTCTTGGTTTCTGTAGCTCTTTTGATTTATTTTTTAAAAAGAGAGGTAACAATTCCTTTTGATATGCTGGACTAAGTTAGATTTGCCGCATTCATCTAAAGACATTACCCTGCCAGAGACAGGGTAATCTTTTAAATGTAGCTTCCCTTTTTTTGTCGTCGTCTTATACCCATTTTGGAAGTGGGTTTATTTTACGTTGTAAAACCATTGCCTCTGTTTTTAACCTGTGTGTTACAACTGTTAGAAGCAGACTATACTGACTTCTGTCCCTTCTCTCCTGGATTGGGAGTGGGTTGCCTTGCGATTCCATCTTTTTCATTATGAAATTGTATAAGAATTTAGATCTCTTCTCTGAAGCAGTCATCAGCCTTCAGCTCATTGCTCTGGAGTTGCAGAAGGGAAAATCCCTGGCTTATTCATCAAAGAAGAGTTCTTTCATTGATGTTGCTGTGAATTCCTGCTTACATCGGATGTAGAGGGGATGATGGGAAGGAACAGGGAAGCCACTGAAAGGTGTCAGAGGGGAAACTGAGGAGGGGTACTATTGTTCACTGTCCTCTGCATCTTTGCGAGTCCTACCTGGTTACAGATGACCAAGCAGGATAGAAATCTAGCAAGTAAGGCCGAGTGGTCTCTGCCAACTTTCTGGCTAAGGTTTCCCTGTTCCAGCATAAACTTTGCATTCCCATGGCACAATTAGACTCCTCTCTGCGTTGCTCAGAAATGTGTGATATTTTGTGAATGACTGAGGATGGGTGGTGACAGTGGTTGGGAAGATGAAGAAGAGATGGGTCGTGTGCTCAGACAGCTCTTAATAAATATGAAAATAATCAGCCCAAAGGGCATAATGTGATTTAGGCCAGAGAAAAGAAGGAAGCAAAACGCGGTGGGAGTTTGAAAGGGGGCAAGCCCACGTAGGCTGGTGGAAGGATGCACGTAGGGAGATGAAGAGGGAAGGAAGAGGGGCCATTTGAGGAGCCCGGGTGCTGTGGAGGTGGGCCAGCGGGGGAAAACGTGCCCCAAATGACCAAAGTCTTAGGGAAGGGTAACCCTCAGGGGTCCTTCTTGTTGTCCATGACCTTGGACAGCCTCATTAAAGAAAGGATTGCCAAGGAAGCCTGCTAGACCTGTTGTAGATGTAAGATCGGTTGAGCCCAGTACACCCAAAATCTGCAAACCTGCTGTCCAGCTTCCAATGGAGATCCAACCCTACACCTTTTCAGTATTGTATCTTTGACCACAGAGACTGGGAGATGCCGACGCTATGGACTCTGAGGTCTACTTCTTTTTTGCAGAAGATAGTCTTATTTATATTGGTACAGAATCATTTTGCAGTCTTAGATCCGACACTGGTAGGTGCTTTATTTCTATAAGTTATGAAGGCAAACAAAAAGGAGACCAAGTGTTCTCCAGGAGCTCGTCTTACCACAGCAGGAGCATCTGGAAACACAGGGGAGCCACCACACCCTACAAGCCAAGGCCAGGGAAACTGTTTTGCTTTGGCTGGATGATGGAGAACCTTCAACTGCTGAGACTGCTTTCCTTTTCTGAACAAGCATTAGGGAAGGAAAAGATGCTTCTTAACACTGAATAATTGAAACACACTTCTGAAAGCAGAGGTTAACAGTATGAGTGCTTTCCCACGTTAGGTTTTCAAGCATCACCTTCTCCTGAAATGTCACCGATGGGTACCCTATCCTCCTCCTTATGTCACAGATTTCTATAAATTGATCCTGTGTTTTACTTAAGTAAATTGAATCTCATCCTAAAATAGTATTTGGAAATCATGAGTCTGATGTACCAGTTATATGCTTTCACAAATTATAAACCACCTACCATTCATCTCATGTCTTTTATTTATATGATGCTGAGATGCTGAATCTGTTTATATGGAACTTATGTCTTCTGCCTTTAAAATCATTTCAGCTTTAGGAGAAAATAAAATGACATCTTCACCATCTTTGTAGCAGTCCCACTGAGTCCAGCCCCTTCATTTCTCCCCTCCCCTGCCCTTGTCATCCTGCCCACCCTCCCCAGATTCTGTAACATTCTAAGCCTGCAGGGGTTGACATAATAAAAGATCTTGGGTATTTTAAGGATTTGAAGTGCAGTGAAAGGAAATTACTGACACACTGAATCGCCTTTTAATGGGAGATGGTGATATCGATCTGGTAATGTTTCCTGCGGTCCTAGTTGTAATAACTGTATAATATCATACACTTTATCAAAATAATTTAAAAGCTGGCAAATGAAGTTGTTATGGAACCTCTGTGTAAAATGAAATGAAAGTCACAGGGTCTAGAATTTGGTGAAGGAGGAAGAACAGACTATATTTAGTCCTACAGGGCTAACTTAGGGGAGAAGTATAAGGTTCTGTAGCGAGAATAAATTTCTGAAAATCAAGTTCATGTCAACAAGGGTCTCTGAGTCTCTAGGCCCCTGTTATCCTAGAGAGAGTAAAAACCGATGGTCCCATCCCCTCATTTGTTTTAACC
>SJYA01011350.1:0-12732 GCA_006410615.1 Neotragus moschatus
CCCCCACCCCCCGCCGCTGCAACTAGGGGAAGGTCTGCACCCAGCAGCGCAGGCCCAGCGTGGCCGTAAGTGAATGAATAAGTAAGTCAAGCTTTTTAAAAGTGCCGCCTCTAATATTTTTATACTAAGTTCTTTCCAGTGCAGCCAAGTCAGAGAAACACAAAGTTTGAGTGTTCACAGCAGATGGTAGCTAGCTACTGCTCGGAAGTTAAGAATCTGGCTTCTTACGTTATCACCTCTGCTATCAAACGTACGACCTGAGAGTCTGCAAGTCTAACAAGTCCCAGGTGCTGCTGGTCTGCGGACTCTGAGGAGCAACGATCCACAGGACCCTGACTGTCCTCTGGCCCCAGGGGTTCAGGTCTGAACCACTCACACCAGAGCTGGACAAAGGCTTCCAGCGGGGCGGGGGTTGGGGGCCCGAGACTCCTTAACCCCTTAACATTGACTGGGTCTCAATTCTGCCCTCCCAGGGACACCTAGAGGCACTTTAGCTGTGCTTCAGTTGTTAAGTCCTGTCCCGCTTTTTGACCCCATGGACTGCAGCACGCCAGGATCCCTAGACTTCACCATCTCCTGAACTTTGCTCAAATTCATCTCCACTGAGTTGGTGACGCTATCTGACCGTCTCATCCTCTGCCTCTGCTTCTTCGGCCTCCAGTCTTTCCTGCTGCTGCTGCTGCTGAGTCTCTTCACTCGTGTCCGACTCTGTGTGATCCCTAGACGGCAGCCCACCAGGCTCTCCCGTCCCTGGGATTCTCCAGGCAAGAACACTGGAGTGGGTTGCCATTTCCTTCTCCAATGGGTGAAAGTGAAAAGTGAAAGTGAAGTCACTCAGTCGTGTCCGACTCTTCGCGACTCCATGGACTGCAGCCCACCAGGCTCCTCTGTCCGTGGGATTCTCCAGGCAAGAGGACTGGAGAGGGGTGCCACTGCCTTCTCCTCAGTCTTTCCTGGGGGAAGGTTTATTCTGCCCTTGAGCCTGGCAAATAAGGTCAGTTTTCTGATTACCTCTGCTGAAGGCAGGGAGAGTGGCCTGGATCTTTCAAAACAGAAGGCAATCCGAAATTCATTTACAGGTGGCATTCCAGGGCCTTGAGTAATTCATGTGTCACAGCATCGGATTTCTCCTAATTATGTTGTACTGAGATTAATATGAAAATCAATCTGAATTCCTGGGGCCACAGCAGCTGGCGGGAAGAAGCAGGAACCGAGAGGCCTCTTCTGGTTTACAGAGGAGCCAGCTTGGGATTTCAAAGGTGCCAACTCTGGAAGTAGGCCTGGATGGGCCGCTGTCCCCTCCTGGGGCCTCCAGGAGCCAGAGCAAGGCCCAAGTCGAGCACGGTTTCTAAGGACAGTGGGGAGGCGCTCTGGGCAAAACAGCAGCAAGGCGGGGCCGGGCAGCTTGAGCAGGACACTGCGGACACTTGGGGCTGATCGTCCTGTGTGCGGGAGGCTGGCCTATGCCCAGCAGCGCCCCTGGCCTCCACCCGCTGGAGGCTGGGAGCAGCCAACACACCACGCCAGGTGTGACAACCAAAAATGCCTTTAACCCGCCAGGCTTCTCTGTCCATGGACTTCTCCAGGCAAGAGTACTGGAACGGGTAGCCATTTCCTTCTCCAGGGGATCTTCCCGACCCAGGGATTGAACAGGGATTGAACCTGTGTCTCTGATGTCTCCTGCCTTGGCAGGTGGGGTCTTTGCCACCTAAGCCATGGGGGAAGCCCAAAGATGCCTTGAGACATGGCCAAGCGTCCTCTAGGGGAACAAACTCGAGCGCCCCTTGGGGAGACCCAGTGCTCCACGGTAAGGTGGAACGGTCGCCTCACCAGGGCCTGAAGAACAGCTCCTCCCTCTAGGGCCCATCGCACCATACGGCACTTATTACAGCAGCTTTCTGAGTCTCCCCTCTGCGGATTATCCACTTCCTGAAGAGGGCTGGGTCCCCGGCTCTCTTTCCTGGGTCCAGCGCTGTGCTTTTCTCTAAGAGCACTCGCTGGACGCCCTGAGCTGATTCTCAAAGCCAAGTCTACGTCATGGGTCTTGTGTCCTCAGGGCGCCAGGGCTCCAGGTTCGCCACCTGAATGGCTTCTTCCAAAGTACCGGGATGGGGCGGGTGAAACACCTTGCCCAGTCCAGAGAAGGCGATGGCTCCTTCCCGGACAGACTCCTGGCTCAAGAATGACCCCCTTCTTTCTTACAAGTGCCAGGCTGATTTTTGATTTTTGTTTGCTTTCTGTTTTTTTTTTTTTTGCCGCACCACGCGGCATCAGGATCTTAGTTCCCCCACCAGGGATCGAACCTGCACCCAGTGCAGTGGGAGCTCGGAGTCTTAACCCCTGGACTTCCAGGGACGTCCCAGCAGTCTGCTTTAATGCTTATCCAGTAACAAAACCGTTTTGTTCTTTTCTACCTCTGTGGGAGGGNTTTTTTTTTTTTTTGCCGCACCACGCGGCATCAGGATCTTAGTTCCCCCACCAGGGATCGAACCTGCACCCTCTGCAGTGGGAGCTCGGAGTCTTAACCCCTGGACTTCCAGGGACGTCCCAGCAGTCTGCTTTAATGCTTATCCAGTAACAAAACCGTTTTGTTCTTTTCTACCTCTGTGGGAGGGATTCACTGGGTCCCCAGGAGGTTTTCTCTTTAACCGTCCCCCCCTCCCCAGCAGGGTTTGTGCGTTTGCCTGGGGAGCCCAGCTTACCGTGGGTGGAGGGGAGCCTCTTCCGATGAGCGGCACGTTCTCATAGCGTGGGTTCCCGCCGAACAGTGCGGCTTGGTTCCTGTGGGGCCGAGAAGAGGGGCGAGGGGCGCTCAGAGCGGGGATACAGGTGTGTGCCCGGACTTCTGCAGGAGGGCCCCCGGGGGTGTGCATAGGGGGGATGGAATCGGACCAGGCAGAGGACAGGGAGAAGCAGCAGCGAGCGGGTGATGGGGCCCGGGGAGACGCGGCTTCTCGGGCCTTCGACCTGCCCTGCAGGCTTGAGGCAAAACGCTGACACCGCACAGCTCTTCCTTGAGCTGACGCTCTTGGGGTGGCGGGGGGCTGCACTCAGCGACCCAGCTGCAGCCAGGGGCCCAGCTGGCTTCGGATGCCTTCCTCCCTCGCCCTGGCCCCCTGGACCCAAACACGCCCCCTCCAGCAGATCCAGCTCCCCCAAGGCAGGAAAAGCACCGCCGCCCCAGCCCAGCATGCTGAGGGGAGGCCCCGGGAGCCCCGCCTACATGTACTCTGAGACGGGGGCATTGGAGATGGTCTGGGCTGGGTGCAGGCTGCCCTGGCTGCCCAGGCCGCTGCTGTAGCTGCAGAAGCTGCGAAGCTGCCCCCGAGGCGGGTTGTGGGTGGCGATGCGCCGGGCCTGGGGGTTGAAGGGGTCGTCATCATCGATGTCGTCATAGTCCCTGTCCCTAGGATGACACGAAGGATACAGCCGTGAGGGGCGGGGGCAGGGCGCCAGGCAGTGGGGTCCCGGCCTGCTTCCCAGTCTCTCCTCCCAGGACTCCCCCTCTGGCTGCAGGTGTCTCCGTGAGGTTCTCTGAAAGTATGGTCTTCAGCCCCGCCTTATACATATTACTCTGCTCCGTTCCCAACTGCACACCCACCTCCTCCAGGCAGCCCACCCTGCTGACCACCTGCACACTGATCCTCCCTACCCTGCCTCCTTTTCTGATTACTCTTGAGACACTGAAATGCTATCTTGTCTGTCTCCTCCATGAGACTATAGGTGCGCTGGTATCAGTGCCACAGCCTGTTCCTTCCGGTATTCTGGGGCACCCCTCCCTGCAGAAGCATCACCCCGCAAAGTCCTGCAGAGGAAGAGGGGACAAGCTAAGGAGGACAGGCTGTGTGGCACGATGCCCTCACCATCCTTGGCCCTGCTCTGGCCCCCTCAAACCTCCTTCTGGGATCCTGCCTGGACTTTCAGGCATGCTGCAGCAGAAATCCAGCCAGCCTGTTGGGGCTGAATGCCCGGTCCCCCTGCTGCCCTTCTCCAGCCCAGGGTATCAGTTCCCAGCTCAGCTGGAGGGCAGAGCCTCCCGCCTTCCCCAGGAAGCGCACCTGGTGGCACAGTGCTCCCACGCCCCCGGCCCCAGGCAGATCACGATGGAGAAGGCCAGGGCGGCCAGGAGGGAGAAGAGGCCGAGGTACAGCAGGCCCTCGAGGCCGTCGTAGCAGAGGCCGGTGAGGGCGTCCAGGTAGTCCTGGAGAAGGAAGCGGGGCACGCAGCTGCAGGGGGAGAGCGGCACTGCCGGGGGTCCCAGCTGGTCTCTGGAAGCCCCTCTCTCCCAGCCTGGACCCGGGATCACCTCCCTTCCCGCTTCCCAGGCACAGTGTACACCCACGAAGGGTCCACGTTCAGGACGCCGATGTGACGGGGCACTTCTTGGTGCCACACATTTGCTCTCCACACATTTGCTGAAAATACTGTGTGCTGGGCTTGGAACAGGACAGATGACGAGCTTGCGGGTGGGGGAGCCAGAGGGCAGAGGACATCTAATCCGAGGCCAGGACAGCAGGGAAGCGGAGCGAGCCTGCAGCCTCTGGGGCAAAGGGCCCAGGCTCGCATGTTCAGGGAGGAGGGAGAGGTCAGCTGAGGACATGCGAGACGGTGCCAGGTCATGCTGGACCTTGCAGGGCAGGCAAGGAGGAGCTTGAATGTAATGCAAGGTGACGGGAAGGCACGGGTGAGTTTGGGGACGGAAGGCTGTGATCCAGTTCGGTTTTTAAAAGGCTGCTCTGGCTGCCGTGGATAAAAGGCAAGCAGGTGGGAGAAAGTGGGGACCAGTTAGGAGGCCACAGCTGTCACCCAGGGGAGCAGGGTGGTGCTTGGACCAAGGCGGGGGCTGCAGGGGGACAGAAGTGGATGGAGCAGGGTAGATCCGAGAGTATAGTTGTGAGCACTCGCTGAGGGATGGGGTGTGGAGGTGGGGGAGGAAGGAAGGGTACTGGGGCTACCCCTTGTTCTCAGCTCTCAAGTCAGGCTGCCAGGGTTGGAAACCCAAGGCCTTGACTCGAGAGCTCTGGAATCTTTGGTAAGCTACTTTATAGATAAAAAGACATATATACATCTGTCCATCTATCCATCCATCCATCTATATTCACACACAAATTGCTACCTATAACATTTCTCATCAAATATCAGGTATTTCATAGTTTGACAGTGAGGACTAAATGATACATCAGAAATACAGTCCACAGAACAAGGTGGAAGACAGGAACTCAGCAAATTGCAGCCGTGATCATTATCACGACTGTTTGCTCGAAATCCACGTGGGATGTGAGCTTGTCAACACACATCGGCTTCCTGCTTTGGAGGAGAGGAGGGATTCACATGCACCCAGCATGCTCCCTGCATGGATGTCTGATATTGCAGATTCCTAGAGATGACCCTGGCAATGAGAACGGGGTGTCCACTTGCAACTCAGGAACTGGATGGGTTGACCAGATGGCTGGGGGTCTGTGCACTAGGGAACAGCCTTCCTCATGTAGCTCAGGGTGCCCCGATCAGATCCAACTCTCTGTACCCCCACCCCGTACCTTTCTCTGCATCTCCCAGTCTCAGCTACTGAAGACAATCTAGAAGCCAGGCACTCTTCCACCCCATTCCTTAAGTTAGGCAATCACTCTCCCAGCCTCTGCTNAGTATAGTTGTGAGCACTCGCTGAGGGATGGGGTGTGGAGGTGGGGGAGGAAGGAAGGGTACTGGGGCTACCCCTTGTTCTCAGCTCTCAAGTCAGGCTGCCAGGGTTGGAAACCCAAGGCCTTGACTCGAGAGCTCTGGAATCTTTGGTAAGCTACTTTATAGATAAAAAGACATATATACATCTGTCCATCTATCCATCCATCCATCTATATTCACACACAAATTGCTACCTATAACATTTCTCATCAAATATCAGGTATTTCATAGTTTGACAGTGAGGACTAAATGATACATCAGAAATACAGTCCACAGAACAAGGTGGAAGACAGGAACTCAGCAAATTGCAGCCGTGATCATTATCACGACTGTTTGCTCGAAATCCACGTGGGATGTGAGCTTGTCAACACACATCGGCTTCCTGCTTTGGAGGAGAGGAGGGATTCACATGCACCCAGCATGCTCCCTGCATGGATGTCTGATATTGCAGATTCCTAGAGATGACCCTGGCAATGAGAACGGGGTGTCCACTTGCAACTCAGGAACTGGATGGGTTGACCAGATGGCTGGGGGTCTGTGCACTAGGGAACAGCCTTCCTCATGTAGCTCAGGGTGCCCCGATCAGATCCAACTCTCTGTACCCCCACCCCGTACCTTTCTCTGCATCTCCCAGTCTCAGCTACTGAAGACAATCTAGAAGCCAGGCACTCTTCCACCCCATTCCTTAAGTTAGGCAATCACTCTCCCAGCCTCTGCTGGCTTCTCCCTGGGACGATGTGGCCTGCTGGGGTGCCCCCGCCCCCGCTCTCTGCCTGCCCCCCAGGGCCACCCCGCACCTTGTGCAGCCCCCGACAGTCCAACAAGGCGGTCAGCTGGTGGAGGCCGGACTCGGATGAGTTCAGCAGGAGCTGGATTCCAAGCAGATCTTTCTGAAGCAGGGAGAGGCGGACATGTGGACAGACGGAGAGGCAGAGAGTGAGCGCGGGTGGCAGGGAGGGTTGGGGATAAACCCACAGACGGCAGCTTCGGCAGAGAGGCCTTTAAAGCCACAGCAAGGGGCTAGACTGCACAGGGAGGGGACACGCTTTCTCTCCCCGGCCTGGGCCCCGAGGGAAGGGCCAGCCGCCTCACCTCTGCGGTGGGGAAGCGAGGCACGGCAAACTGCAACAGTCCTGCCACCTGGATCTGCATGGTGGTCAGCGAGCGCTGGAAGACGGTCAGGGCCTGCGCCGGGAGAGACCGCAGCCCCACGTGAGGTTTACTCCCAGGAGCCCCCCGCTGCCTCTTCCCCTGCGGCCCCCCCGATCGTCTGCAGCTGCGGTCACATCCCTGATCGGGGACGGCCCTTCCTGCTGGCAGGTCTTCCCCTCAGCCCTCAGCCTTCCCGTCCACCTGCTTCCTGTTACTTGAAGTGTCCTGCTGGGACAGCCTGGTCGGGGAGCTTGTGAGAAATGTAGAGTCTGGGGCCCGCCCCAGACTTAAGCACAACCTCCACGTGGAAACCAGCACCCAGGGTGATGGAGCTGACCCAGAGCCCCCGGCAGAGGTCCCCAGAGAAGCAAAGAACAGCCAGGCACCTCCACCTTACAGGTCAGTGCTGCGGCTAACCACACGGGGGCGCTGGGGGCAGGGTGAGGGCTGGACCGGGGGAGCCGTACCTGCTGGAAGGGGCTGCTTGCGCTCTGACTACAGTACAGGTAGTATCGGGTCACCTCTGCAAGGCAAAGACACTGGAGTCAGGCAGGAGCTCACACATGACCCGCACTCGTCCATCCTCCGTGGCCAGGCCCGTCCCCGAGCTCCCGAAGGAGGCGGCTTCGAAGACCTGGCCCACTGGTTCAGCCGGTCTTGAAGGACCGTGATGGGGCGGCTCTGGGGGACTACAGGGCTGAAAGGGAAACTAGGGCACGTCTGGAGCCTCCCTGGCTCAGACGACAAAGAGTCGCCTGCAACGTGGGAGACCCTCAGTCGGGAAGATGCCCCGGAGAAGGGAATGGCTACCCACTCCAGTATTCCTGCCTGGAGAATGCCATGGACAGAGGAGTCTGGAGGGCTATAGGCCACGGGGTCCCAAAGAGTCGGACACGACTGAGTGACTAACACTTTTACTTTTTCTCAGGGGCACAGTCTGGCTGACCTGGACCAAGCATCCCAGGCGGCTCTGACAACAGCAGCTGAGATCCTTACCGGGGCGGACCTGGCCCTCTGTGATGTTCAGGATGAAGGCGTCTGGGGCCGTGCAGAAGTCGCTGGTTCCCTGAGCCGGGGAGAAAAGGTTCGGGGGGTGGTGGGGAGTCACACACTCCCAGGAGTTCAGGTACGGGGGCCCTGTGGCTCAGACTTGGCTGGGCAAGAACCGTCAACGGCCAGCTTCCCTGGGCTTCCCTGGGTCCTGGCTTTGCCCCTGCCTGGCTCTCTTAACTTTAGAGACAAGGGCTTAGCCTGGGTCTCAGAGTCTTCATCAATCACACAGGAGAGAGAGATGCTCTTCACCTAATGAATCAATCCACGCAGCGTACTCAGAAAGTGACGGGCAGACGGCATGCACTCTGTGCTGTTACTTTTGACTTGTGAACGCCTCTCCTGGGAGGGACCCGGGTGAGGCAAGGGGGTGTGACGGGATACCTTTTGGAGAGTTATTTGCACCACATGTTACCAAGCCCGCCCCTGCTCTGGGTGGTGTCCATCTATGAAGCCTGCCTCAGAATCTCTTCCTAAAGAGTTACGGAGGCGCTGAGTCCATCTCCGAGCTTTTGGGTCCAGGTCTTGTGATAAGATGGGAGGTCAGGATGAGCACAGGGCTGAGAGGGGACAAGGGCTCCAGACTCTGCTGTGGCCACGCCGGGGGACCCAGATCCTGCCGCCCAGCCCGCCCTGGCTAGGGGACCACCAACGGCCCACGGGGCTGAGTGGCAGCAGGTCCGGGGCCTGGAAGAGGCGGCTGCAAGGACGCCACCCTCTGAGCCAGGCCCTTTGCAGGTCTGGCCTGGGGGGCGCAGCGGGCACTGGGTAGAGGGGGGCGCCCCACTTTCAGGTCACCCCGTGACCCTCCCAGAAAGGGAATAAACGTGCAGGAAACCAACGGACCAGTGGGAAAGGTTGAATGCCAAAGGAGAAGAAGGCGGCAGACGGTGGGATGGTCGGATAGCATCACCGACTCAATGGACATGAACTTGGGCAGACTCTGGGAGATGGTGAGGGACAGGGAGGCCTGGCATGCTGCAGCCCATGGGGTCGCAAAGAGTCGGACACGACTGAGCGACTGAACAACAACAGCAAGCTGACGGACACTGACCACACACCTCCCAGGGGTCCACCAACCGTCTCGCCCTCATCAACAAGCCTTTGCGGAGAGTGCTGCTCCTCCGCCCATCCTACAGGAGGAAACGAGGCCTGGGGAACCTCAGAAACGCTCCTGGGGTCCCTGCCAGGGAGGGGGAGTGCTCGGTGGCCAGAGCACCTGGGTGACCCTCCAGCCTCTCCCAGAGGCCACTTCTCCCCGATCCTTCTCTTTGGTGCTGCCCCTCCTCTCCGCCCCTCACCCCTGCCTCACACTCCGGACTGTACAGCGGGGTGGTCGAGCAGACAGGGCTCGACCCTGGCTCCTATCTGACTCCTCATCACGTTCTTTTTAAAAACTATTCATTTGATTGTGCGGGGTCTCAGTTGCAGTTCACGGGATCTTTAGCTGGGGCTCGGGAACACTTAGTTGTGGCGTGTGAGTTCTAGTTTCCTGACCAGGGACCGAACCCAGGTCCCCTGCACCAGGAGCTCAGAGTCTCAGCCACTGGACCACCAGGGAAGCCCCCTGGCACGTTCTTGGGGGGCAGTGCTCCTTCCTGGAGACCCTTTCTGGGGGGACAGGGGAGGGAGGGGGTGAGGCCAGTGTTGGCACCCAGCCCCACAGCTCTCAAAAACAAAAACAAGAGCAGCCCCAGAAAAACAGGCTGGGCGGGCAGGGGCAGTGGCCACACAAAAGCTCCCCACAGCAGCCTCGGAGGGCCTGGCTCCTTCTGCCCCACTTCCTATTAACATGCAGCAGCAGCCGCAGCCCCATCAAAGGCCCATTCACTGCCTCACCCTCGGCCTCTCTCACACAAGGGCCTGATTAATCGAATTAGGGAGATGGCCTTTCTCTGCAGCTCCCTGGCCGCCCGGGGGGCCCTCGGCTGGAGCTGGAGTCGCCTCTGGTCGCCATGAACACAGAAGCCTGGCGAGAGGGAGGGGACCCTGCTGGGAAGGAGCCGGCTCCCGGAGGGGCGCCCGCGGTCGCCAGCTGGAGGCACCGGGGGGAGGGCCCGCCGTGTGCAAGCTTCCCTGTGCCCACTCTTGTCCCCGGAGAAGCGGCTCTCTGCCAGGCAGCTGTGCGTGTGGCCTCGGCCAGCAGCCACCCTTCCTGGACCCTGTTCAGCCCGCCTAGCTCCAGATGACGTCAGGATGCGTTTGACCGTGACCTGGGCCCTCCCAGTGGCTCAAGACTGTAAAGAATCCGCCTGCAATGCGGGAGACCTGGATTCAACCCCTGGGTTGGGAAGAGCCCCTGGAGAAGGGAATGGCAACCCACTCCAATATTCTGGCCTGGAGAATCCCATGGACAGAGGAACCTAGTGGGCTACAGTCCACGGGATTGCAAAGAGTCGGACACGACTGAGTGACTTTCACTTGGGCCCTCCTACTCGGCTCTCCCCTGTACCTGGAGGAGCCCCAGCCCTAGGGACGTAGGCTCCTCCTGCCCAGGGCTCCCTCCGCAGCCCAAAGTGGACACTGTGATGTAGGGATGAGGGACAAAGCGGGAGAAGCCCACCTCCTCCCCCTTCCGGACAAGCTCTGCCCAGAGCTACTCAGACAAGCAGCACCAGGGTCCATGCATTCTGGGGGCATTGTGGACGCCCACCAGCCAAGGCCAGGGTCACTAGCCGGCCCCCGTCACTGGACGAGGCACATGTCTGGGTAGAGGGGGTCCTGTGTGAGCCCCCACCCCGTTTTTTCTCCCGGATCAAAAGGGCAGAAAGGACGCAGGTCACAGGTTTGCTCTGTGGCCCTTAGGTCAGCTGAGGGGCTCTCTGAAATTCCTGTAAATCTGCCCCTCCATCACAAACACACACACACAGAGACACGCAGCCTGTACCACCACTGTGTCGACCCACATGGGGCTGTGATGATCTGCCCATGAGCTGAAACTTAAGAGGAAACATCCTGTTCTTCTGGTTCCTGGATCTCCAGGCACCCATGCCCCCGAGGACCATGGAGCCGGATGTTGAATGAATGAATGCCATGCACACGGCTCCTCTGGAGTGTTTGGTCCACCGGAGACCAAGCGTAACTGCCTAGCTAGCTTCCCGCCCACGCTCCTGACATCTTGTGTGTGTGTCCGTTTTCGTTTTTTAACATTTCAAGGTACCACAGCTGGAAACACACACCACTGTGAATCGGACAGTCTGTGCTGAGTCCAAACGCAATGGATGGGAGGCCACCTTCTGCTTTCCGGACGCTGGGGAGGAGGGCCCGGGAGTGCGCGCCGAAGCCTGAGGGCGCTTCCAGAGTGGGGTTCAAGCCCTGCCCAGCCCCACCAGCTGGGCTCAGCTCTTCACACCCAGAGGAGACACCTGGTCCCCCGTGCCCGGCCGCACAGGCCATGGCAGGTGGGTAAAGAGTCAGGCTTCAGGCCTCTTATCTTGGGTCTACTCCCAAACGCCTCATGACCCCGGGGCAAGCCTCTTCCTTTCCCAGGGCCTGTGATCCCAACAAAAGGGATGAGCCAAGCCCCTTTAGTTCCCAGACTCTCGGATTCTTGGTTAGGGACCGAGGCCAGAAGCTGGCCCTGCCCTGGGGACACTGGGCGGCACACACGGCGCACCACCAGACCGGAGACCACCCAGGCAGACCACCCAGCACCCCCACAGCCCCCAGCTCACCACGGCCGCGGCAGCGTCAGCAGCCAGGGACGTCCAGCTGAGGAGCAGGGCCAGCACCCCGCAGCAGAGCATCCTGGAGGAGAAGCAGCTGCCAGTGGGGTCCCGGCAGAGACCGGCAGGTGGGGGCCCCGTGGTGGCTGCCCGCCCCCCAGCCTTCGGGGCCCTTCTTCTCGGCTACGACCTTGTCCCCCTGGTCCTCCAGACTCCCTCGGTGGCCCCGAGGGCAGCCCCAGCCTTGACACCGCCCCGCGGACTGCTGGCAGAGGGATACAGACCCTGTGCACCGGTCCCCAAGGGAAGAGACAGCAGCCAAGGGCGCAAGCTGAGCGGCTCTAACGGCTCAGCTGCGGGACAGTCAGGCCCAGGAGGCGGGGGCTGGGAGGGGGTAAGCCCACCCCAGCTTGGTGTCCAGAGGGCAGGACAGGTGGCTGCCGTTCCCACCCCGCCCCAGGCTGGGTGCTGAGAAGCGGGGAGGGAGGCGGTGTCAGGCTGCCCTGCTGCCTACATGCCTCTGGCCCCCCAGGCCCTCATCCCTCTGGACGGTGGCACCGTCACTCCCCACGCTTGGCCAGCTCTTCCCTCAGACCGAGAGGCAGGTTACTCACGAGGCCAGGAGGCACCTGGAGCGCTTGGCCAGACCCAGGCAGGTGAGGAGGCAGAGGACCAGGTCCAAGATGAACAGCAGGAGGTAGGAGAGCCACCTGAACAGAGCGGGAGGAGGGTCAGGGAAGAGCTGTCCACCCGGGGCCCCTGGCCCGCTGGACTGTTCGAAGGACAAACTGCCCACAGCCAGCGGCCAAGCTGATGAGCCGGGGGCCAGCCCTGCCCCAGATAGCAAGAAGCCAGTGTGCATGGTGGACAGCCCTTGGGGTTCCGGGGCTGCACCCCGGCCTGTGCTTGGACAGAGGAGTCACCCTCCCTCCCCTAGCTGAGTGTCTGAACCAGCACTGTCTCCTAGAACTTTCTGCAGTGATGGACACGGACCACTGACTCCTCTCTGTCGCTACCTATGTGTGGCTGATACAACCAAGGAAATGAATTTCTCCTTTCATTTACTTTTCCTTTTTTTCAGAATTGAAGTATAGTTGCTATACAATATTATGTAAGTTGCCTCCCTGCCCATCACCAACTCCTGGAGTTCACTCAGACTCACGTCCATCGAGTCAGTGATGCCATC
>SJYA01011351.1:0-12454 GCA_006410615.1 Neotragus moschatus
TGTCTTTGTCTGTCTTTTGTGTGTGTCTTGTCTTTGTGTTATTTTGCTCACAACATCTGGTGCCCAGCGTGGGGCATGAGTGAAAACGGAAGGGTGAATAAACCCGAGGGGATTTTATATCCATAGCAGGGGAACTTTCGGAAAAATCAAGGAAAATTCCTCATCATTACGGACATAATACATGGAGTCAGTCAAAAGACTTCTCCACTCCAAAGGCGTTAAGGCTTCGATTCGTCGATTGAGTGAGCTCTTTCGTTTGGTGGAGCTACATTGTTATTCGTTTCAATATCAAACTAAGTTACAGTTAAACTTGAAGGAATGAAAAATAATTGAAAAAATATTGCAAAAGCAACATCAGAAGAGTAACATAATCCCTTTGAAGTTATGGACTCTATGTATTGCTATGACACAGGCTTTGACTTTGTTATCTACTAATAGTAAAATTAAATCTAATGCTTCAATGAAGGGAGAAACAATTTATGAGAATGTGCCAGGCGTTGGTGAGGCTTCTGCACCACCTGAGGGTAAGGATACAGGTGAACCTCCCCCTGTAACTGGTAAGTCATCTGATAATTCTAAATCAGATTCAGAGGTTTCTTTGGTCTTGTCAGAGGAGGGCAAAGAGATTTTTTAAAATGACCCATCTATTCCAGGAGTGGTAAAAACTTGTAAAGATGGGAAAAAGAATTCTATGCCCTCTGCTCCTCCTTATGCTTCTCTTTTTCCCACTGTGGTTTATAGGCCTGATGTAGGCAGAGAACATTGTCGGTTCTCTTTTCCTTCGTCTATGCTTTATCATGGTGATTTGCCTGCTCCACTTGGTGGTTTCCTTGATCCTCCACAGTTATTTCCTATACAAAGACAGCAAAATGCTAACGTGGTAAACGTTCAATACACTCCCCTAGAATATACATCTTTCAAAGATGTTAAAGCTGCATTTTCACAGTATGGTCCTCAATCTCCCTTTGTTTTGGCTATATTAAAATCATTGGGAAAAGGCAAATTAATTATCCCTTTAGATTGGAAATCGATTGCTCAAGCCGTTTTGGAGGGATCTCAATGGCTGCAGCTCCGTAGTTGGTGAAAAAAAGAAGCCAAAAAGCAAGCTCAAATTAATGAGGGACAAAATCCCGCTGGTCCTTTCAAAGATAAACTGATGGGAGAGGGCCACTATCGGGCTTTAAGAGAGCAGGTTCAATATACTGATCAGGACTTGCAACAAGTCTGCCAGGTCCTTTTACAAACTTGGCTACCTGTGGTGCCTACTGGCCACACTCAGCCCTCTTTTGTTAAAACAATGCAGGGTCCTAATGAACCATATACTGGTTTTCTAGCAAGATTGAGAGTAGCTATGATATGAGCTGTAGAGAGAGAAAAAATTTCAGAGATATTATTACAAACTTTAACATTTGAAAATGCAAACGCATATTGGGACCCTTAAAGGGACAGAGTACATCAGTGGCTAAATATATCAGAGCCTGCTCTGGAGTAGGGGGAACAAAACATCAGGCTAACGTTTTTGCTACAGCCTTGGCCAAAGCTATGAGACCACAAAAGGGAGGTAATTGTTTCCATTGTGGAAAACATGATCATATAAAAAAAGACTGTCAAAAATTAAAAGCTCATCAAGGTGCTATTCCTAAAGATAAATCTTTAACTGAGAAAAATAAGACTCCTCCTGGACTTTGCTGCCAGTGTAAAAAGGGACTTCATTGGAACAATGAGGGTAGATCTAAAACAAATAAAATGGGCTATCCGATACCGGAAAACTATCCTGCAGGCTTAAGTCCTCGGGGGCTAAAAACAATACTGGGTACTTCTCCCTGTCCTCCTGCTGCCCCTGTCTCTTATACACATCTGTTTCCTTGATCCTCCACAGTTATTTCCTATACAAAGACAGCAAAATGCTAACGTGGTAAACGTTCAATATACTCCCCTAGAATATAAATTTTTCAAAGATCTTAAAGCTGCAGTTGCATAGTATGATCCTCAATCTCCCTTTGTTTTGGCTATGTTGAAATCGTTGGAAAAAGGCAAATTAATTATCCCGTTAGATTGGGAATCTATTGCTCAAGCCGTCTTGGAGGGANCTTAAAGTCCACTACTTTGGGGAGTGGTGCTGCTGATCTGCCATTAAATAAAAATTTTATTTTATCACCAGGATGAAAAATTTACTAATTAAAAACAATTGTATTCAGATCACTGCTTAAAGGCACTTTTGGCTTGATATTAGGCCATAGCAGCGCGGCCTTGAGAGGTTTAACCATAATTCCTGGGGTAATAGACTCTGACTATGTTGAGAAAGTTTAATTAATTAAAACCATAATTAACGGTTTCTACCACACTCTCATTGTTAGCTGAGGAGCATATTGCTCAAATACTCTTCCTACCTTATCATCGTTTTTCAGCTTTTCCCAATAAACGAACAAGAGGCTTTACAAATACTGGGTTACATATATTTTGGGAAATGCTTATCAAAGATTCTTGTCCTGTTGTCTCCTTGATAATACAAAAAAAAAAAAAAAGAAGAAGAAGAAGAAGTTTGAGGGACCAGGAGACACAGGAGTAGATGCTTCAGTTATTTCTTCCCAACAATGGCTCCAAAATTAAAAAAATAAAAAGTCATCTTATGCTGACGGGACTGGGTTCCATTACGGATGTCTAAAAAAACACTCACCCTTTGCAATGTTAGTTTCATAATGAAAAATCAGTATTTTTAACCTTTTATATTGTTAACATACCTATCAATATATGGGAAAGAGATCTTTTCTCCACCTTAGGGACTTCTGAAACTATCGAATCAAAAAACTAGTAGCCACTGCTCAAATTCCTCGTACATTCCCATTAAAATGGGTAACTAATACTCCAAAATGGGTTGAACAGTGGCCATTACCACAAGCTCAAGGCCTTAAAATAATTAGTCCAAAAACAACTCCAACTTGGTCATATAAAACATTGTACCTCCCCCTAAAATTCTCCTGTCTTTGTTATAATATATATATATATATATAATATATGTATATAGTATATATATTTCCATTTATATATATATATATAGATATAAATGGAAAATTTAACCGATTTTAAAAAAATAATAAATGCACTAAACCTTTGAGAGCATTACAGTTGAGACTCCCCTCTTCAGTTCTTATTCCTCAAAACTGGTCCTTAAGGGTGCTAGAACTTAAAGACTGTTTGTTTACCATTCCTCTGCAATTACAAAACAGACATAAATTTGCTTTTACAATTCCAGTTTTTTATCATGCTCAGCCTGTTAAACGTTATCAGTGGACAGTCTTACCACAGGAAATGACAAATAGTCCTACCTTATGTCAAAAATTCGTCTTTACAGTCTGTCCATCAAAAACACACCAATTATATTCTATATTACTATATGGATGATCTTCTATTAGCAGCTCCTACTATTGCTGAACGTGATGAATTCTTTCTAAAAGTACAAAAAGCTTTAAGACAATACAATTTGCAAATAGCTCTGGAAAAAATTAAAAAAGACTTTCCTATTTCTTATTTAGAGACAGTATTAGAGCAGCACAAAATAAGGCCCCAAAAGCTGCAAATTAAAAGAGAAGAAGTAAAACCCTCACTGTTTGCAGATGACATGATCCTCTACATAGAAAACCCTAAGGACTCCACCAGAAAATTACTAGAGCTAATCAATGAATATAGTAAAGTTGCAGGATATAAAATCAACACACAGAAATCCCTTGCATTCCTATACACTAATAACAAGAAAGTAGAAAAAGAAATTNCAGTTTGTTACACCTGGTACTTAAAATTCCTACTTATCAAGTATGACATTTGTTTTCTACTTTAAAAGGAGACACAGATCTGGATAGCCCCCAGACATTAACCCCATTGGCTTTACAAAAACTTCAATTTGTTGAGCAATGACTTAATGACTGCTTTTTGACTTATTTACATCCGTCTCAACCCATTTCGTTAATAATATTTCATACCCCTTATTCTCCATCTGGTGTAGTTGCTCAAAAAAAGGATTAATAAAATGAGTTTTCTTGCCTAACAGCTTTTCCAAAACACTAACTACGTATATGGATAAATTAACATTTCTTACACAAAAAGGTCGTCATCGTATTATACAATTGTCAAAAAATGAACCACACCAGATTGTTACTCAATTAACAACTGCTCAAATATCTCGATGTTTACAATTTAATAAAAACTGGAAAAATTTTCTTGCCTCATTTCCTGGTTTGTTTTCTAATCACTATCCATCATCTAAACTGATTGATTTTCTTTGGACTAACTCTAGGATATCTCAATCTCCATTTTCAAAAGTTCCAGTCAGAGGACCCACTATTTTTACTGATGCAAATAAAAATACTGCTAGATATTGGACCCCAAAAAGCTCTAAGTTTCTCCCCCACTCATTTTCTTCTATACAACCCACTGTGGGCTATTTATTTAGTTTTACAAGTTTTCCCCAACTTCCTATTAACATTGTTTCAGATTCTTGATATACTCTTCTTTCTTGCTTACAGCTTCCCCATGTCTCCCTTCCGCTGACCCTTAGAACAGCCATTAATAAATTGTTTTACCAAATACAACAATTACTTCTGCAGCATTCAGAGTTAATCTTCTTTACTCACATCCGTGCACATTCTGCCCTCTCTGGACCGTTATCATTCATAAACGCTACAATTGCTGCATTACTTTTCCCTATAAAAGCAACAAAACCAAAACATCTCTTGCAACATACTAATTCCAAAGGGTTACAAAAATCTCATGCTATTACTCAAAAACAAGCTCAAAATATTGTTCATTCTTGTTCCATATGTGCAACCTTTGTTTTGCTGTTTACCCCCACCAGGTGTCAACATAAAATGACAACAAGCAAATCAGATATGGCAAATGGATGTAATTTATATTTCTTCTTTTGGACAACAAAAATGTGTCCATCATACTAGAGAAACTTACACATACTTTCAATGGGCCACTGCATTACATTCTGTTATTACTCATTTGTTGTCTTGTTTTGCAGTTATGAAAATACCAGTTAAATTAAAAACTGATGATGCACCTCTTATCAATCTGCAAAATTAGCTCATTTCTTATCCCAATACCATATAATTCATACTTTTGGTATTCCTTATAATAGTCAAAGACAAGCTATCATTAAAAGAACTGATCATACCTTGCATGATTATCTTAAAAAAAATAAAAAATTTGGAACAGGAGAGATTTATGAAACCCAAAGACATTTTGCATAGAATCTTACTTTAAATTTTTTGAATATTGGGAGCAAGGGAAATCTATCAGCAGCAGAGTTGCATTTTCAAAGGAAAGAAGAGGATGAGAAGATCTTAAATATACCCATTTGGTATAAAGAGAAGGGTTGGGTCCCAGCATCATTAATATATCTGGGACGAGGATATGCTTTCATATCTGTTAATAATTACAGGTTTTGGACCCTAGGGCGGTTGATCAAAATCAACAATGGCTGATCCTTTTGTCCAAAAATTCGAAGAGCTTACTATGCAGAAAAGCTTTACTTTCCTTACAGGGAAACAACACCTCCTACATGGGGTCAAATGAAAAAGCTGACACAGGAAGAAAAAAAGAAATTAATAAAGGCAGGGCAACTGCTAAATCCTACCAATATTTTGCTTGCCATGATGGCGGTAGTGACATGTCAGGTAATTGGTGTATTGACAAGTAATTATACCTATTGGGCATAAATACCTAATCCCTCATTCATAAGAGCAGTTGCCTTGGGGGGGGTGTGTGTGCAAAAGTGCAGGTATGAACCAATGAGACTGCCTTCTTTCCCCCACCAGCTTGCGGGGAAATAAAACAATTATCTCATCATAAACAACAATATAATGTTAATAATTTGACCATTGTAGTGGAAGGTATTCCTTTGTGCATAGAAAGACACCCCTTTTGTCTGTCTACCAAAATACATTCTCATCATTCCTATAATACGTGGGGGGTAAGGTATAACAATTATCATTTTGCTACTTTTACTATGCTCTTTCCACCAGGGGATTTAACACCTGGACAAAACCGATAGACATTCATAATAAAATACCCATGTCACTATGCCCTGTTAACTCTTGGTCCTTCTCTAGAATCTTTGAAATGAAACCGCTGCTGAGGTCATCGACATTTTAAAGTTATAAATAATTCTGGGTCTGTCATTGTAGATTGGAGCCCAGATCATGGGCAATTTTTTTTTTTAATGGCCTAACAAATCTCTTAAATGGCATCGTGTTGATGGCACTTTGATGGGTAATGGTAAAAAAACAGTTAAATGGCAGCAATTTACACTTTTTCCTCCTCAATTATAATAGCAAAGATAACCACACATTCAAGGGGATATTTGGAAACTATGGGCAGTTTCTAGTAATCTCACTATATGGTCAAAAAACTATACTTTGGATAGTAACGACTCTTTGGGTCCATTTCATGTTACTAAGTCTTATTTTCCAATGGCGTGTGTAAAATATCCTTTTGTTATATGAAAACTGGGCCTGAAATGATACTGTGGGGTCTGTGTCATGTGATCATTGTAATCTAATTCAATGTGTAAATCGGTCTTGGTGATAAAAATTTAAAAGGCAAGCCAATAATTCCAATTTCTTGCTGATAATTGTTAAGACTCAGACAAAAATATGGCTACCTAGAAATATGACTCGGCCATGGTCAGATTCTTTTGCTGTTTCTCATTTAGTAACTGCTATACAGACTTTGGTACATCGATATTGATTTATGTGTGTGGTCACTGCTTCGATTTTAGCTGTGGCGCCAGTAACTGCAACAGTAGTGGTGGCAGGCCTTGCTTTACACCAAAAAATTCAAACAGCTGATTTTGTTGAAAACTGGCATAAAGACTCTCATTTATTATGGCAACAGCAGTGAGATTTGGATGCATAACTTGCTACGGACGTGCTCAATCTTCAACACACTCTTTCCTGGCTTGGAGTTCAATTAACTGTTTTATCTACTAAAAGTGTGTTAAAATGTGATTGAAATTCTCAGTTTTGTATAACACCTGTACCATTTAACATGAGTGAGGAATGGGAAAGAGTACAACGATCTTTGACTGGGCATCAAAACCTCACTGCGGAAATTATGGACCTAAAACGACAAAGTTTGTCTACTTTTAGCACAACTTTACCTGATATTATGGGGTCTGATTTGTTAAAAAATCTTCAAGAGAAAATAAATAACTTAAATACATTGAGACATGTATCCACACTAGATGGGACTACGTTTGAAAACACTGTGTTTATATTACTTTTGTGTTGTGTTGCTTTTCTAGTCTTTCAGAAATGGCAAAAAGGGAAACAACTAAAGCGCAAAGCAGAAAAGCGCGAAGCAGAGAAGATACAGACCATGCGACAACTTATTAAAACAAATAAAAAAGGGAGAGATGAAGGAAGTTAATGCAGCCACAATAGGGAAGCAGACATGTGCCTGCAAACGGGACTCTCTGCTTGGACAGAGCATGCTTGCAAACAAGATGTTTTGCTAAAGAGTCTGAACACAGCCTTGAGTTTAACGGTCCCTTGCAAACGACGGAACATTCCCTTCTTGCGATAAGGAGGAAGAAAGGGCTCTGGACGGACTCTGCAGTAAAAAGGAATTTCACTCCCTTTTCTGTATGATAACATTTATGCACATGCGCTGTACTGAAAAGGCTTAGTCATGCAGTTTGTAATTCCACCAGGGGGTGCTTTTTATAAAAATAAACCGCAGCTTGTTTGAACAATTCTTTTTTCCTCTGGCCGGAGTTGTGTCTGTGTTTGTCTTTTGTATGTGTCTTGTCTTTGTGTCATTTCGCTCGCAACAGGAGATATGAATAAAAGTCTTCGTGTATCAAAGTGAATTTCCACTTCTGCAACAAATAGCATAAATCGCAAAAGGCCTAATCTCGGTGATGGAATTATAGCGAACATTCTTTAGCTTTGTCCCCTTCAGGTATTTTTCATACAGTGACTACTCAGCAAAGGACATCAGACAGTGTTCACACCACATTAAGCCATGTTCAGAAGGGGAAACTTCTGTAACAGCTTTTCCAAAGGACAACATTCATGGCAAGACTGTAAGTCCTTTGGGGAAAACGGTCGGACAAAAGATGACTTTCTAAGTTTAGCAAGTCAAAACAAGATTGTGATGCCACAGAAGGAAATTTGATTGTGTTACTTCGTAACTTCTACAATGGACAGCATATAGGAGATGGGCAGACAGAACTGAAGACTCACACAGCATTTAAATGTCCCTCAGTTGCTTGAAAGTTCTAAAAAATATCAAGTTTATTAATCACATCAAGCACCATTTGGAACTTGAGAGACAGAGAGGTGACAGCTAGAAAAACCACACCACCGGCCAGCATTGTCACTGACAATTTCCTACTCCCTTCCAGGTGCAGTGTCAAATTGAAAGTGTCCACATTTCCCAGGAACCCTCCATAGTCTGTAAAATCTGTGAATTGTCCTTGGAGACAGATCACGTTCTCTTAAAGCACATGAAAGACAATCATAAGCCTGGTGAAATGCTCTATGTATGCAAAGTTTGCAGCTACAGATCATCATTCTTTGCAGATGCACATGCACACTACAGAAGATACTATGGTAACACTAAGAAATTTACTTTGCCCGTTTTGTCTTAAAATTCTGACAACTGCAACACCGTACATGTGTCATTATAGAGGGCACTGGGAAAGGAGTTTTCACCAGTATTCCAAATGTCAGCTACAGTTTTTTCAGTATCAAAGAGAAAATGGAGTATAAGACCCCGTGTCATCAAATGTTTAAGAAGCCTAAGCAGCTAGAAACCTCCTGAAACAAAAGTTTTTATTCAGGTTATCACTGGAACCTCTTCAATTGGGATTGGTGGTAATAGCATCCATTACTGGGAACATTCTGAAGCATCACTCCCTAAATCTAAAAGTAGGATTAAAAAAAATATGTTAATTCTACTTTTAATAAGTCTGACACAAATATTTCAGTCAAAGTTAACAACCCCATTTAAAAACAAAAAAAAAAAATCCAAATTATAGCATTATTCAATAGTATCAAATATAGTAAAACCAATGGGGAATTTATGTGTTTGTTTTGTTTTGTTTTAACTTCATGAAATACAGTTTTGTTTGACCTGAATGTTGAAATGTTATTTTAAAATATATTACCTATTTTTCATATAATTGTCTTAACGTGTAAAAAGGATGCATGCATGTTTTTGCATGACAGAAAGAGAGAATGAGAGAGGGGGAGGGAGGAAAAGTAACAAGCTATTTTGGTATTTCATTTTATTTGTCAGTTTGAAAGTTCTACTATGCATATAATCTGTAGAGTGTTTTAGCAACGTAATTTTCAACTGTTTTCACGCCTTGAAGATCTCAGTATTAGCTATATAGCCAGATTGGAATGGCTTTCTTATGGTATGGTCCATTGTGCCGCTGAACTGTCCGAAGTGCCTATGTAGTAATGATCTAAGATAACCTGGCTGCAAAAACCTGGTGTGGAAGATGTGTATAAGAGACAGGTGTTTATATTACTTTTGTGTTGTGTTGCTTTTCTAGTCTTTCAGAAATGGCAAAAAGGGAAACAACTAAAGCGCAAAGCAGAAAAGCGCGAAGCAGAGAAGATACAGACCATGCGACAACTTATTAAAACAAATAAAAAAGGGAGAGATGAAGGAAGTTAATGCAGCCACAATAGGGAAGCAGACATGTGCCTGNGGAACAAACACGGGATTTAGTCCATGGAGATCTGTGGCTGCTTGTCCCAGTTGAGGAAGAGGCATACATTCACTCCAGGCATGGAACCAAGGCAGAAGGAACACTGTCTCAAAGTGTCTTTACCTAGCCCTGGGACATCTCAAGGAAGCAAACCATTAAAATGCCTGTGTTTGGTGAGAGACCCCTGCAAGCATCAAGGAGGCCCTGTGTATCACTGACGGCAGTTGGAGAAGCAGAGATAGTTAATAGAATGAGGCTTGATGCCCGTGGACCTCTTGTTGAGTGATCAAAAGAGGAATTTGATTCATTCTGTCCCCTTTCCCATTTGGTTGGCATTTAGTCAGAGTGACATAGCCATATCTGTCTCAGTCACAGTAGTAAAGCATTCGTAAGGTTCTGAAGGAAATAAGACTTGATGTCCAGTTTCATTTGCACTGGACTCACAGTTTTAACTGAAAAGGATCAAACACAGGGAATCTGTTCAGCTTATGAATTGGGCTAAATTTAATTCTCTTACCCTTAAACAACAATGGAATTGTCCGAGAATAGAAAATGTAGTGAATAAAAATGGTCCAGGGTGATTAAACACTTTATAGAAATTTACCTTCCCTTTCCCAGTTACATGTGTCTTACCCTAGTTAAACATGTGAAGATTTCAGTTTTGTATCATATTTTACCTTGGACACGAATGTATTACGGTTAACAGTTAATTCTTTGTGTGTGTAGTTTCCTTTTAACCAACAATACTGAATTTCGGTATTATTTGACACAGTCAGATGTGCAGGAGTTTTCTCATTTATTTCAGTAATATCAAGTAATAGAGTCATTATACTTCCTCTAATCTATCCAATTTTCCAATCTGTGATTATATTTGTGGACACCTTTTTATCTTGCAGTCTCCAAAGGTTCTTTCCCAGACCTGTGGGGTACCCTCTAAGTATTGGTTCTTGAACATCAGCACACTTAGCTGCCTCTGTGGGTTCCTGGAGTTGAGTCTCCTTCATTTCAGTTCAGTCACTCAGTCGTGTCCGACTCTTTGCGATCCCATGAATCTCAACATGCCAGGTCTCCCTGTCCATCACCAAATCCCGGAGTTCACTCAGACTCATATCCATCGAGTCAGTGATGTCATCCAGCCAACTCATCCTCTGTCGTCCCCTTCTCCTGCTGCCCCCAATCCCTCTCAACATCAGAGTCTTCCAGTGAGTCAACTCTTCGCATGAGGTGGCCAAAGAACTGGAGGTTCAGCTTTAGCATCATTCCATCCAAAGAAATCCCAGGGCCGATCTTCAGAATGGATTCATTAGACCTCCTTGCAGTCCAAGGGACTCTCAAGAGTCTTCTCCAACACCACAGTTCAAAAGCATCAATTCTTCGGTGCTCAGCCTTCTTCACAGTCCAATTATCACATTCATACATGACCACAGGAAAAACCAGAGCCTTGACACGACAGACCTTAGTCCACACGATAATGTCTCTGCTTTTGAATATATTATCTAGGTTGGATGTAACTTTTCTTCCAAGGAGTAAGTGTCTTTTAATTTTATGGCTGCAATCACCATATGCAATGATTTTGGAGACCCAAAAAATAAAGTCTGACACTGTTCCCACTGTTCCTCCATTTATTTCCCATGAAGTGATGGGACCGGATGCCTTGATCTTCATTTTCTGAGTCTCCTTAGGCATGTTTTAATTCCATCCCTTCTCCACTTCTGGCACAGATACCTATCAATCTCTGTGCACCATTCAAGGAAACTGGGATCCTGGCTGTGGACATATGCCAGAAGAAATCTCGCCATTTCTTCATCCTTTCTCCTCTTCCTTAGTTCTCCCCACTCTTTTTTCCCCTCCTCAATTATTATTCCCTCCTCAATTCTCTAAGCCTTCACAAAATGCTGCAAAGTGATATTCACCAAGGGGTTAGCATCCCTCTCAGAACTGAAGAGGAAGGACTACAGATGATTAAACTGTAGTGAGTCTATTGTCTGCATTTTAGGTAATTTCTTGTGTATTTATTTACTCAGTTCTTGGTTGATTGATTTGTACTTTAAATATTTTACTAGGCCTTTTCAGTTAGTAACCTTGGGTAAAAGCACTTTGCTAAGTGTCAGTTTAAACCATTTTCCTTAGGTTAGAAAGTGTGTGTGTGTGTGTGTGTGTGTGTGTGTGTGTATAGTTGCCAGCATGAGGCAAGTTCAAGTTTTGCTCTTAGAACTTTCTGGAATTAAAAAAAAATTGTGATCCATGTATAGAGTATGGTGCCTTCTAGACTTAGAGAGTGGAGGGAGTGAGAGGTACCCCCAAGGGACAGTTGGGGGCTCTTTTGGATATTTTATGTTGTTCAGCAATTCTGAGTGAGATTGTAGATCTATAGACAAAATCGTACCTACCAGCTCTCCTGCAGAGTTTAATAAGAGCACTGGGGCCATCATGGAGAGACAAGGCAAATGTTACAGCTGGAGATGGAAGTTTAAAACGTTCATGTCACTTAACTGAGTTTGATATGTTTCCTTATGTCTAACAGTTATCTCAATGTTTCAGTCAATGATTAAATATGTACTAATTCTGTCTTTTAAAAGAAATATAATCATCACCACTTATCTGCAGGGAATAAGTTCTAAGACTCTCAGTGGACATCTATAACCTGACATAGTATCAAACCCTCTATACACAATCTTTCTTCTATACAAACATACCTATGATGCAATATATTTTATAAAAGCACAGCAA
>SJYA01011352.1:0-12255 GCA_006410615.1 Neotragus moschatus
GCATGGCTCATAGTTTCATTGAGTTAGACAAGGCTGTGGCCCATGTGATTAGATTGGTTAGTTTCCTGTGATTGTGGCTTTCATACTGTCTGTCCTCTGATGGAGAAGGATAAGAGGCTTATGGAAGCTTCCTGAATGGGAGGAGAGACTGACTAAGGGGGAAACTGGGTCTTGTTCTGAAGGGCAGGGCCAAGTTCAGTAAATTTTAATCCAATTTTCTCTTGATGGGTGGGACTGTGTTCCCTCCCTGATATTTTCCTGAGGCCAAACTATGGGAGAGGTAATGAAGATAATTGCCACCTCCTTCAGAAGGTCCCATGCAGGCACTGCTGCACTCAGTGTCCCCAGCTCTGCAGCAAGCCTCCGCTGACACATGCCTCTGCCAGGGACTCCTGGACACTCACAGGCAAGTCTGCGTCAGTCTCTTGTAGGGTCGCTGCTCCATTTTCCTGGGTCCTAGTGCACACAAGGTTCTGTTTGTGCCCTCCAAGAGTCTGTTTCCCCNTGCAGCAAGCCTCCGCTGACACATGCCTCTGCCAGGGACTCCTGGACACTCACAGGCAAGTCTGCGTCAGTCTCTTGTAGGGTCGCTGCTCCATTTTCCTGGGTCCTAGTGCACACAAGGTTCTGTTTGTGCCCTCCAAGAGTCTGTTTCCCCAGTCCTGTGTAAATTCTGGCAGCTCTATGGTGGGGTTAATGGCAACCTCCTCCAAGAGAGCTTATGCCATACCCAGGTCTGCTGCACACAGGCCCTCTCCTCTGGCAGTCCACTGCTGACCTGTATACAAGAGATGCTCAGAGACAGTTCTGTCTCAGTCTCTGTGGGGTCTCTGGGTCCTGGTGCCCACAAGGTTTGTTTGGGCCCTCTGAGCATCTCTAACTGGTATGGGGTTTGATTCTAAACACGATTTGTGTCCCTCTTGCCATCTTGCTGGGGCTTCTCCTTTGCCCTTGGATATGAGGTATCTCCTCAGAGTCACTCCAGTGCCATGCATCTGCCACTCCTATAGAAAAGAACTGGTCTCTAAATGAAATTTTAATATTATTTCTAAATTCAAACCCGGAATTGCCTCACCTTCTCTGAGGAAGCTCTTAGCCAAGGATCAAATAAGTTGAGACAGAGATACAGTGAGGGTAAATTTAACTAAGAAACACTGCCGTATGATGAGTGTATAAAACCACACAGCATGGGTTTAGGGGCAAAAGAGAGTTTTGCTAAAAAGTGAGGTGAAATGGTTGTAATTATACCAAGATCTGACTGCTGTTGCTGCTGCTGCTAAGTTGCTTCAGTCGTGTCCGACTCTGTGCGACCCCATAGATGGCAGCCCACCAGGCTCCCCCGTCCCTGGGATTCTCCAGGCAAGAACACTGGAATGGGTTGCTACCAATTAGTAAATGCACAGTAAAACCTTATTTTTTAATCCCTCATTTACTAGATGCACTGTGAAGGTGAAAGTGTTAGTTTCTCAGTCATATCTGACCCTTTGTGACCCCATGGACTATGGCCCGCCAGCCTCCTCTGTCCATGGAATTCTCCAGGCAGAATACTGAAGTGGGTAGCCATTCCTTTTTCCAAGGGATCTTCCCAAGCCAGGCATCAAACCTGGGCCTCCCACATTTTGGGCAGATTTTTGTGCCATCTGAGCCAACAGGGAAACCCAGAAATGCTCTGATATAATACTAAATATAACCCTGAACTACAAAGAAGGATTTTTGTAAAATTCATTGTGGTGCATTATTTCATTAGCAAAGACAATCAATGTTTCAGAGTTTATCCTCTCTGGTAGCTTTCATTACTTTGACTTTGAGTATTTAGTGCTTTATTACTGTGAGTCCAGATGTATATTTGTTTTGATATTTTCTGCTCATGTTTTCTATCACGGTTGGAAATTTCTTAGCTAGTATCTCTTTGGATATCACTTCTCATATCTTTTCTCTACTTTTTCTTTAGGAACTCCAAGTGTGTGTGTGTGTGTGTGTGTGTATGTGTATTTGTGTGTATGTGTGTGTGTATGCACATGTCTTTTAACCTTTCTTACATTTTCTTAGTCTTTTAGCTTCTCTTTCATATTTGTTATCGCAATCTTATGTTAGACGCTTTATTTTTTTCCTTCTAATTCATTATTTCTCTTGAATTGTACTCCAATAATCACCACTTGAGGTTTGTTTTTTTATTTTTCATTTATAAAATTGCTATTTTGTTATTTTTCAAGTTGTTCTTTTTTCCCATACTTTCCTTTCCTTTCACTGATTTTTATTTATTCCTTCATCTCTTTGAACGTTTCATCATGCTTATTTTAAAGTCTCTTTCAGGTAATTTTACCATCTTCAGATCTTGTGGTACAAATTCTCTGGTCATGGTAGTTTATTTTTGTGAATTACAACTTTTTATTTAAATCTGTAATCTTCTGTTCAGGCTTGTTACCTTCTCTGGAGTTGTGAAGCTGAAAGTATGCTCAAAGATTTGAGTTTGCCTCTGGGACCTGTAGAACACACAAGACTTGGGCCATGCTTTAGTTTTGTACCAAAAGAGAAGGATTAATTCTGACCTTTTATCTATCTGTATTGAGGCTATTAAAATTAAGTATAAGGCTTAAATTTGCAAGCTATTTTCAAGAGATAATAGTCTACAGTATCTAAGAAATCACTTTTTTTTTCCCCCCTATTAGGACTCTGATTTGTTAGCAAACTAGCAAACATCCAATCTTCTTTCTTGGGTGGTAAACAGAAGTCTTCTAGAGTTCAATTCGCATTTGGATCAGCCTTACAGGGCTGCTGGATTCATATAGATAGTTTAGTCCTATAGTCCATAAGCAAAGGCCACATGCCCCTATTTTTATGGTCATTATGGCTGTACTTGTGCTAAGCCACTTCAGTTGTGCTTGACTCTTCGTGGACTCCATGAACTGTAGCCCACCAGTCTCCAATGTCCATGGGATTCTCCAGGCAAAATACTGGAGTGAATTGCCATTCCCTCCTCCAGGGGATCTTCCCAATCCAGAGACAGAACCCACATCTCTTGCTTCTCCTGTATTGGCAGTCAAATCCTTTACCACTAGCACAACCTAGTGTTTATGCCTAAAACCTCTGTGAGGATCTGAACTTGGATGCCACTCACTTCTCTGGCTTTGAGTTTCTCCTTTACCTATGGAACTAGGAATTTCCCCTTCTTGGTTTGAACTCAGTGCTATAATTAACTGAGAGAAAGTGAAAGTGCAAATATTGGTTGCTTTAGTCTTGTCCCACTCCTTGTGACCCCATGGACTGTAGCCCACCAGGTTCCTCTGTACATGGAATTCCCCAGGCAAGAACACTGGAGTTGGTGGCTATTCTCTTCTCCAGCGATCTTCCTGACCCAGGAATTGAACCCGAGTCTCTTGCACTGCAGGCAGATTCTTTACCTTCTGAGCCACCAGGGGGAGGGTTATATTTTATTCATAGTTATTATATGTTTATACATTACATTAGCCTCCCAAACTGACTGGAGTACCCTCTGATTATACAATCCTTAGTTATTAAAACATTCAAAATAAGCTTGCTGACCACTTTTATTTTCTCCACACTATTACTTAAGGGGTTCCTCCACAAAAGCAATGGAAATGAAGTATGACACTGCTTTCACATTTTCCCTGTCCATTTGCCATGAAGGGATAGGATCAGATGCCATGATCTTTGTTTTCTGAATGTTGAGTTTCAAGCCAGCTTAAAACTCTTCTCTTTCACCTCATCAAGAGGCTCTTTGGTTTCTCCTCACTTTCAGCCATTAAATTGGTATCATCTGCATATTTGAAGTTGTTGATATTTCTCCGTGATAGTCAATAAATCACTTTTCTTAATTGGGAGCACTTTCAAAACCATTATATTTGTTAATCTGACAAGGGAGATTTGATGGGTCTTTTAATTCTCATGTGAATGCAAATGAAAATGGGGGGAGCCTACAGTGTAACTGTGGATGATGGAAATGGGGTACACCAAAATTTAAGTATAACATTTATGGTGTTACACCAACATTTGCAGTATGTGAAGTGGAGGAGGATGCAGTGAGGATGAGTCAGGGGGACAGCACGGGGTGCAAGCAAGACCCCCAGAGAGTGGCTGCTTGGCTTGAAGGTAAAGAAACTATTAAGAGGGAAAAGCAGAAAATGTAGATGAANTAACTGTGGATGATGGAAATGGGGTACACCAAAATTTAAGTATAACATTTATGGTGTTACACCAACATTTACAGTGTTACACCAACATTTGCAGCATGTGAAGTGGAGGAGGATGCTGTGAGGATGAGTCAGGGGGACAGCACGGGGTGCAAGCAAGACCACCAGAGAGTGGCTGCTTGGCTTGAAGGTAAAGAAACTATTAAGAGGGAAAAGCAGAAAATGTAGATGGAAGAAAGGATTCCTAATGAAGTAGCTTCCCATAGGAAGCATTATGCCTGAAACAGAGAAGATGCTCAATAAATTTTTGGATGGATGAAAAAGAAAGAAGCGTGTAGCTCTATGTTGGCTATTTTAAAACTAGATAAGTGAGGAGGGTGTGGAGAGGTATGGAGAAAAAATGCTATGTGTACCAACTCACTTGCTTTCAGCTTTAAGTGCAGATCTTACTATTTTCACCTAACAAAGTGATAGGAGTAAGGCTGATTAATTTATCATTTCAATGGTGTCCCTAAGGTCCTTGGTGTTGGAGTTTGTGGAGAAAACAAAAATTGCACTCTTTACTCCTTATTGAGTTTTTAATTCATAGAGATATACCTGGGAGTAGGGCTAATGAAGATCAAATTTCAGCTTTAGTATTAGTGGTGTTGAATGTGCCTTAGACTCAGACTATTGTGGATTTCTCAACAGTGGCCACTAGATAAGATGGCCCTACCAACGTTCACTGAAGAAGCCCAGGCTGTGACTCCAAGAGTGGCTACCTCACAAAAAGAGAATGCAGAGCAGAATGTCCCATTACTTTGTAATTTCAAAAATTAATTTGCATGAAAAAAATAATCAGAGCTTATTAAAAGCATATGCATCATCTTACATGGAGAAGTATAAATGAGATATTTAGTTACTTTGTACTTCAGTATATTAATATTTATTTCTGAAAACACATTGGATTCCTAAAATCTCTACTTCTAAGCGGAATGAACACATTCAAGACCACTTCTTTCTTCATATCCTCTGTTTGAGTGCTAGAGACAAACAGATTAAATTTGGAGAGGCTCTCTTTTTCCCTTTAATTGAGAATTTTTTTCCTGTTCACATAATTGAAAATGAAGACTAACNTACTTCAGTATATTAATATTTATTTCTGAAAACACATTGGATTCCTAAAATCTCTACTTCTAAGCGGAATGAACACATTCAAGACCACTTCTTTCTTCATATCCTCTGTTTGAGTGCTAGAGACAAACAGATTAAATTTGGAAAGGCTCTCTTTTTCCCTTTAATTGAGAATTTTTTTCCAGTTCACATAATTGAAAATGAAGACTAACGAATCATGTCTTCTCATCAAGACCCATGTCAGAAATAGTTGCCTTGACCTTACGAAACTTAGTCTGTGTAAATTCAAGTCTCAATAAAGGGAAAAAAATATATATATATATTTTAAAATAATTTTATTTATTTTTATTTACTTATTTATTTTTGGCTATATGGGGTCATGTTGCATATGACCTTTCCTCTAGTTGCGGTGCATGGGCTTCTCATTAGAGTAGCTTCTTCTGTTGCAGAGCGTGGGCTCTAAGGTGCACGAGCTTCAGTAATTGCACCATGTGGATTTAGTATTTGCAGCTCCCCGGCTCTAGNTATGGGGTCATGTTGCATATGACCTTTCCTCTAGTTGCGGTGCATGGGCTTCTCATTAGAGTAGCTTCTTCTGTTGCAGAGCATGGGCTCTAAGGTGCACGAGCTTCAGTAATTGCACCATGTGGATTTAGTATTTGCAGCTCCCCGGCTCTAGAGCACAGTCTCAGTAGCTGTGGCACAGAGGTTTAGTTGCTCATGGCGTGTGGGATCTTCCTAGATCAGGGATCGAACCTATATCTCCTGTGTTGGTAGGTGGATTCTTTACCACTGAGCCACTAGGGAAGCCCAAATGTATATTCTTGTATAGAAAACAGAAAGGTTTTGTTTAGTGAAATCTAGGAAATCAGTCATCAAAGAGAAAACTTCCAAATCTTTGATTTACAATGTTTTGCAAAACAATTTTATTAAGTTTTCCTGTGGTAAATAAAGAATGTTAAAAATGTTCAGTTCTTCTTGGAAACACTGAGAGCATAGCAAGTATATAAAGTTTCCTGACAAATGCTGATATGAATGCCCTTTGAACACATTGGCTTCTCTTCCGTGGCAACTGATGACATTACAACTGTGGCTTGAGAGTAAACAGCGAGACTAATTTTCTTTTTCATAAAGGCTTTAGCTTCAAATACATGGATAGATGGTAGGACTTGGCCCAGAATATCAGTTAATCGGAGAACACTGCACATTTGGGAATCAGGTCTTCCTAAGGAGATCTGGGTTCAGGTCCTGCTTCTGACACCTTGTCAACACGAAGCCATCCTGATTCAATGCAAGTTCCCAAATTCCTTACCCAGCCTGAATTAACAATTTGGTATATAGAGATGATTGTGTGACTAAAGGGCAAAAGTGTTAGGAGCAAACGTGTACTGAATGTTTATTATGTGCAAGTCATTCTTCTAGACGCTTTCCATTTATTAACATAGTTGTTCCTCACAATATCAAAGCCATGATTTGAAAACTACACACAGCCATCAGAAAGGCTATCAAATTCTAATACCTGCAGTGTACTAATACATACTATGTGCTTCTTTACATATTATGCCACATGCTTTACACACATTACACTATTTAATCTTCAGTGAGGTATTTAGTTGCAAACAGCAGATGCTAATTGACTGACTCTGCAAAAAGGGTGCCATTGTACAGAGGTCCACCTTTTTGGCCACTCCATAGAGATGTTTGGAGGGCTGGAAAACAAGGCTCAAGACTGAGCTATCTAGGGCAATACCTACACCACCTAAACTGGTCTGATGAGAAAAATCACAGCTTTTCCCACCAGCTAGAGTGGTGCACCACTATCACCTTCTATGCTAGAAAATAAACTTTATAGCAGATGCCTGTACCATTAATATTACTGCCATTTTTGCCCCCATGAAATTTTAACTGTTGTACTGCTGCTACATTACCAGTTTTTGAGACAATGGAAATATGTTGAATAGCTGACATCATTTGACTCTACACTTGCAGCAAAGATTTTTAGAAAAATAACTAGCTAGCATTTTCAGCTCCTACCCAGAGGATAGTTTTTATTTCCTACCAATTTATTAAACATGAAAAGGAGTTCAGAGAAATGACAAATGTGCACATATAGTAATTTTACAAGGAAATTTTTGCTGTCCTCACTTTAATGGATCATGGGACTAAGATTCAGAGAGGCTATTTTAGATTGGGTTCTTGAAACAACTTTAAGATGGAAAATTTTGCGTAGAAGGGTGATTAGAGAGTGCTTTCAGAAGAAACTTCTCTTAGGAAATAAGAGCAGAATTGGGCTGAGAGAAAAGGTAACTTTCAACGCCTCAGTGTGATTGAGGCCTTGGTCAGTTCTATAGGAACACCATTGCTGGGTTGACAACAGAATTGTTCCAAATTATAGTTAAGGGGGCTAAGTATAGTATCTATATACGACAGTTTTGGACCATACGATGCCTTTTGGATGGGGTAAAGCCTCAGATGAGGTCATTCTCTCTGGCTATTAAAGGGAATAAATTACTTTTGCTTTTGTAATGGTAATGAAATAGTCAATTCAATATTGATTAATTCTTTAAAAATATTAGGAGAGAAAAATTGTGCACATCTCTCTTCCTATGGTGGAATCTAAATGAAACATATTTAAATATTTTAAAAACATACGATTTGAAACTAAAGATGGACTATGTAAAATGCTATTGAGAAGGTAGAGAAATGAGCTCTCATCAGTGCTGTGTAATGCAAAAAGGTGGAGTTGCTTTGCAAAAGTTTCACAGTTCTATATACTTGAAGCCCAGGAATGACCTTCTAGCTCACTCTCCTTCAACAGTTCTAGTGATTTCATAATATGTAAATCCCTTTCTACTAAACTATATGGGATTATTTTTAGTTTCATGCACTTGATACCTGAGTGACATTAGCTGTAATACCTAGAACTAGGGTGGTAATATTCATTTCTTTGCCTAGACTACCTCTTTTAATTCTGGGTATTATGTACTGAGGAAAATGGATCATTGAATCCATTCAGTTGAAGGTGATAGGAAACTTGAAATCATGCCAGTTGAGCAAAAGTGGAAGGTATTAGACAAAATTTATGAGGAACATAGAGGCTATTTTCAAATACTTCAAGTCTTATGTAGAAAAACTGCATAGTGCACAGAAAAAAAAAAAAACTAGCATAATTTTGAGGACAAATGAAAGAAAGAAAGTTCTAGCAGTCAGTTTGCCTTGCCAGGCACTGAGATTCCCATTTCAGGAGTAGTTAAAGTGAAGGCTGGATAACCACTTGGTGGGAGAGTAGTGAAGGAAATCCAAGGATTCTGAAGAAAGCAGTTGTTAAACCAGATCAACAACTCACAGCCACTCTGGCCTACATGATGCTGTAACAGATGGGTTTAGTTGTGAATATTTATGATTCAAGATTTATACAAGATTTACATGAAAAATCTGATATTTCAGGTTTTCTAGGGGAAATTTTTCAGAAATAACAACACTGGGCCTGCATTCTCATTTGTCAGTATTTGGTGCTGCTAAGAATAGAACTTCCAAGGTATCCCTACTGATAAAGAAACCGTCTGCCAATGCAAGAGACTTAAGAGATGTGGGTTGGATCCCTAGGTCAGGAAGATCCCCTGGAGGAGGGCATGGCAACCCACTCCAGTATCCTTGACTGGAGAATCCCATGGAGAGAGGAGCCTGGTGGGCTATGGTCCATAGGGTCACAAAGAGCTGGATATAGCTGAACATGCACAGGGAACTAAGATCCCACTTGTCAGAGTGTCACAAAAAATAAAGCCAACAAACAAACAAAAGAACATATTACTTCCTTTAGACAGGTCAGTTCAGTTCAGTTCAGTCATTCAGTCGTGTCCGACTGTTTGCAATCGCAGCACGCCAGGCCTCCCTGTCCATCACCATCTCCCGGACTTCACTCAGACTCACGTCCATCAAGTCAGTGACGCTATCCAGTCATCTCATCCTCCGTCATCCCCTTCTCCTCCTGCCCCCAATCCCTCCCAGCATCAGAGTCTTTTCCAATGAGTCAACTCTTCCCATGACGTGGCCAAAGTACTGGAGTTTCAGCTTTAGCATCATTCCTTCCAAAGAACACCCAGGGCTGATCTCCTTCAGAATGGACTGGTTGGATCTCCTTGCAGTCCAAGGGACTCTCAAGAGTCTTCTCCAACACCACTGTTCAAAAGTGTCAAGCACCTCCTAGTTCACCACCGTCCCAATATTCCCAATTATTTTGGCTTTAGCTCACATGTTTAACTTCTACTACTTGCCTCGAATCTGAATTTGTACCCTGGATCTCCAGATCTAAGATTTTTTCATTCTTTGATGCCTGATTCAAAATTCAGTCCAAGTGCTAAATCTACTAGGAAATTTTCCTACTCATTTCAGGTAAATATTCTTGCCAAGCTTCTTTGACTCATATGGTATTTACCAAAATTTTCTTGAGTTTTTCTTGCAACTTCTCAATAAGATAGCTATATTCTTAAGGTCAGAGTTCTCATATAGAAGAGGTCTACATAGTTATTTGTTCAACAAATGTCTTGCATTGCNTTTCAGGTAAATATTCTTGCCAAGCTTCTTTGACTCATATGGTATTTACCAAAATTTTCTTGAGTTTTTCTTGCAACTTCTCAATAAGATAGCTATATTCTTAAGGTCAGAGTTCTCATATAGAAGAGGTCTACATAGTTATTTGTTCAACAAATGTCTTGCATTGCCTGTTAATGCTGTCCTTTGACAAGCTGACTAATTTCACTACAGCTCAGAAATAGCTTGTTCTACACAAGGGAAAACTTGCCTGCTTTCACTTTAAAATGCAAAGTTTATTTTTGAAATTGGGTTTTATTTCTCCATGGAATTCAGGAATCTTGAAACAAGTATGGAAAATAATTTAAAGTATAGACTATGGAACTTTCTAATTGTCATTTTACTGGGCATCATCAGAATGTACCTTTGTCAGGCAAAACCACTTTTTGTTTTCATTGAGAAATTAACATTTAAGTCTGTATTATTCCACTATACCTAAAGCTTACATTTAAATTTATAATTGCAAGTCAATTTTAATGTTGTATGAAGCATTATTTTATCTAATCACAATCATTATTATGGAGAGAGGTAGTTTGTTACCTTTGATCTAAAAAGGACTATTGATTATAATAGTACTAATTTAATTCTTGGTAGTGTCCTTTATATTATGAATACAATATCTACATATTACATATATAAACTTTGTCCAGAATACATTCTACATAAAACTATTTCTTGAAATGCCCCCTAAGAAAGGTCACGAAGTATATATTATACCTCATTGACTATCTTTCTAATTTTAAGTTTTAACTGAAGTATAATTGCTTTAAAATGTTGTGTTAGATTCTGTTATACAACACAGTGAATCAGCTATGTGTATACATACATGGCTTCCGTCTTGAACCTCCTTCCCAACTCCCCATCCTACCACTCTAAGTCATCACAAAGCACTGAGGTGAATTCCCTAGGCTATACAGCAGCTTCCCACTAGCTATCTACTTTACACGTGGTAGTGTGTATAGGTGGGACTTCCCTGGTTAACCAGTGGCTAAGACTCTGGGCTGCCATTTAGACTCTGCTCTCAATTTCAAATCCTAGAAGATGATGACGTTAAAGTGCTGCAGATATTCATGACCCAGATAATCACGATGGTGTGATCACTCCCCTAGAGCCAGACTTCCTGAAATGTAAAGTCAAGTGGGCCTTAGGAAGCATCACTATGAACAAAGCTACTGGAGGTGATGCAATTCCAGTTGAGCTATTTAAAATCCTAAAAGATGATGCTGTTAAAGTGCTGCACTTAATATGCCAGCAAATTTGGAAAACTCAAAAGTGGCCACAGGATTGGAAAAGGTCAGTTTTCATTCCAATCCTAAAGAAAGGCAATGCCAAAGAGTGCCTGAACTACCACACAATTGCACTCATCTCACACGCTAGCAAAGTAATGCTCAAAATTCTCCAACCTAGGCTTCAACAGTATGTGAACTGAGAACTTCCAGATGTTCAAGCTGAATTAGAAAAGGCAGAGAAACCAGACATCAAATTGCCAATATCCAGTGGATCATAGAAAAGGCAAGAAAATTCCAGAAAAACATGTACTTCTGTTTTATTGACTATGCTAAAGTTTTTGTGTGGATCACAGCAAACTGGAAAATTCTTCAAGAGATGGGAATGCCATACCACCTTACCTTCCTCCTGACAAATCTGTATGCAGGTCAAGAAGCAACAGTTAGAATTGGACATGGAACAATGGACTGGTTCCAAATTGGAAAAGAAGCATATCAAGGCTGTATATTGTCACTCTGCTTATTTAACTTACAGGCAAAGTACATCATGTGAAATGCCAGACTGGATGAAGCACAAGCTGGAATCAAGATTGCCCGGAGAACATCAACNTCAAAAGTGGCCACAGGATTGGAAAAGGTCAGTTTTCATTCCAATCCTAAAGAAAGGCAATGCCAAAGAATGCCTGAACTACCACACAATTGCACTCATCTCACACGCTAGCAAAGTAACGCTCAAAATTCTCCAACCCAGGCTTCAACAGTATGTGAACCGAGAACTTCCAGATGTTCAAGCTGAATTAGAAAAGGCAGAGAAACCAGAGATCAAATTGCCAATATCCGGTGGATCATAGAAAAGGCAAGAAAATTCCAGAAAAACATGTACTTCTGTTTCATTGACTATGCTAAAGTTTTTTTGTGGATCACAGCAAACTGGAAAATTCTTCAAGAGATGGGAATGCTATACCACCTTACCTTCCTCCTGACAAATCTGTATGCAGGTCAAGAAGCAACAGTTAGAATTAGACATGGAACAATGGACTGGTTCCAAATTGGAAAAGCATATCAAGGCTGTATATTGTCACTCTACTTATTTAACTTACAGGCAGAGTACATCATGTGAAATGCCAGACTGGATGAAGCACAAGCTGGAATCAAGATTGCCCGGAGAACATCAA
>SJYA01011353.1:0-12607 GCA_006410615.1 Neotragus moschatus
GTTAGCCATCTGTATGTCTTCTTTGGAGAAATGTCTGTTTAGTTCTTTGGTCCATTTTTTTATTGGGTCGTTTATTTTTCTGGAGTTGAGCTGCAGGAGTTGCTTGTATATTTTTGAGATTAATTATTTGACAGTTGCTTCGTTTGCTATTATTTTCTCCCATTCGGAAGGCTGTCTTTTCACCTTGCTTATGATTTCCTTTGTTGTGCAGAAGCTCTTAAGTTCAATTAGGCCCCATTTGTTTATTTTTGCTTTTATTTCCAATATTCTGGGAGGTGGGTCATAGAGGATCCTGCTGTGATTTATGTCCGAGAGTGTTTTGCCTATGTTCTCTGGAGCTGTTGTGGACAGTTTGGGGTCAGTTCATTTTCAGATAGTTCCTTGATCCGGCTTATACTTCTCAAGATCTATAGGCCCCTTCCTATGTGGTTGGTGCTAACTACGGGGTTTTAATCTGTTGCACCTGTCACTTCCAAAGAGGTGCCCTGCCTTTGTTTTAGCTTCTGTTTGCTGGTCTCTTCAGTGTCTGATTTCTGCCCTGACACAAGGGGGCGGTGGTGGTCACTTTTTTAGGCTCACTTGTTCCCCCGTGCTGTGGAGAGGGAGGAACACTGCAAGCAAATATCACTGGCTGCGTGGGGAGTGCGCACAGTGTGTCAGCCACACCGGGTTTGCCCCCGCTCACGGCGAATATGCTTTCATGGTCTGCGCTGCTCAGGCTCTAAGTTGCTCTGCCAGGAACTGTCTGAGGCGGGGCCTGGGTTGCTGCACTTCCCAGGTCTAAGCTACTCTGGTTCAGATCTCGGGTACTTCTCAAAGGCGCAGACTCAGTTGGGCCTGCGTTTTGTGCCCTTCCCCGGTCCGAGCAGCTCAGGCAACCAGGTGCTTGGTGAACGCAGTCACCGCCAGGTGGGGAGTGTGGCTCATTGCCTCCCCCTTCCCAGCCGCCCGGTTTTCCGGGTGTACAATGGGCGCGCCTTCTCAGGGGTGCCGTGTGTCTCTTCTGGGGAGTTGATCTTTGGCTGCAACCCTCCCGGCGGATGTCGACCATCCTGAATCCCAAGAAGTCTTGGTTACCAATGAAGCCTGTTTGCAGTTTGGTAGAGGATGCCTCTCTGTGGCCCCGATGGCCCCCTTCTGGCTCTGTCTGCCCTCTTGGGCCTATCTCTGGTGGGGGATTGGCGGGTCAGCAGCTAGCTACCTCTGCTCAGTCCTTTGTTCTGTAAGTGGGCCTGGCAGTGTCTTGCTGCTGCTGCTGCTACTAAGTCGCTCAGTCATGTCCAACTCTGTGCAACCCCATAGATGGCAGCCCACCAGGCTCCCCCCGTCCCTGGGATTCTCCAGGCAAGAAAACTGGAGTGGGTTGCCATTTCCTTCTCCAAAGCATGAAAGTGAAAGTGAAGTCATTCAGTAGTGTCCGACTCTTAGCGACCCCATGGACTGCAGCCCACCAGGCTCCTCCGTCCATGGGATTTTCCAGGCAAGAGTGCTGGAGTAGGGAGCCAGTGCAGGGCTTTTCACAGGGTAGCTATCCCACAGTCTAGGTTGCTATCTCAAGTTAGTTCCCTCAGATTGCCCTCGGGGCATGCAGGCCCACACCTCCCTGTCCAGCCCCCGCTTGCTAGTGGCAGATGCAAGCATCTGGGCTGATTCTCAGCTGAGAGTTGCCATTAGGCACGTAATCTGTGGGGTTTCTGCCAGAAGCCAGAGTGAAGAATACCACCCGTGACAAGGTCATGCGGCAGAGATTTGATGGACAAGGACAAGTCAAATCTCAGGTTTTCCCCCTGGCATTTCCTGAACATATACCTCCCAAAAATAAGAATCTGCCTGCTTTTCCACTCTCCTGACATTCTCTGGAAAGTCAACTCAGGGCTTTAGTCTTCTGCATTTGAAAGGGTGTTTCAATCCAAAAACCCCCCTGATGGCTTTCTAGCCTGCCTGCAGGACTCGTACAGCTGTGCATGTGATTGTTTGAGGCCTCCCGACTGCAGGAGGCACAGGAAGCTTAAAACATCCTAGGAATGTAGGGGCTTCTGAGGAGTCAAAATCATTAGAATAGGAGTGATTAAAGGTTTCATTTGTTGAGCCAGTACTTGCTGCCAAATTTTCATATCTTTTATTTGTAAGATATAGTTGGTATATAGAAAAACAGGTAGTAGACCTGGTATTAGCAATATTAGATCTTTGAGTTAAGTACTTTCTTTGTTATAACCCTCTGCATCTTTGCTCTACAGGAATGTAACTTTATTTAGTATTTTGAGGGTAACGCAGAGTAAAGAAAAAACACTTCTAGGGAAAAGGAGTTTTCTGGTTGATAGACAATTATCCAGGAAGAGAGCCATAAAAATGTTATCAAGCCTCTTGGCCAGAAGATAATGTAAACCACCTGAGACCTTTTGTATACGAGAGGGTATGCAAAAAAAGAAAGCCTTGTCTCAATGAGGGTCAGGACTGCTGCCCCTGCATAACTCTGCATATTCCATTATTTCTTTATGTACAACTTGGGGTATATAAGCTGATTTTGAAAAATAGTTTTTGGAGTCTTGCCCCAGTGCTGGGCTTCCCCCGTGTCTCCTCTTTATTTTCGGCTGAATTCCCATCTGGAGCAGGGAGGCTCACCACATCTACTTACTTGCCCTGGCTGCTAAGATCCACGCGAGAGGGAGTCCAAGGTGGGGCACCCTCCAATATTCAAGAGGATGCCGGTGGCCTAACATAGATAGTGCAAACCTTTTGTCTCGAGGTTTTATTGGCTTTCCCCATAAACCAAGTTATTCAGCCTCTTTTCTCGATCTTAATTTTCCTACTATACTATTATTTCCTAATCTAATCTTATATTTCTAAATAAATAAATTTTTTCCTCGCTGACGCCATCCACGCTTTGGATTCCTTGGATCCACCGGGGTTGAACCCCGACAGGTTTCATTATTTATTTATTTATTTTTCCTCCCCGTTATGTTGCCCTCTGAGATTCCAAGACTCACCACAGACCCACCAGTGAGAAAGTTTCCTGGTGTTTGGAGACCTTTCTCTTTCTTAAGACTCCATTCCCTGGAAGCATCTCTGTCCCTACCGCTCTTGTCTCTCTTTTCATCTTTTATATTTTGTCCTGCCTCCTTTTGAAGACAATGGGCTGCCTTTCTGGGTGCCTGATGTCCTCTGCCCGCATTCGGAAGTTGTTTTGTGGAATTTGCTCAGTGTTCAAATCGGTATTCCTGTTTATGAAAAGTTCATTTGTATAAGTTTTTTTAGATTCCACATATAAGCAAAATCATATGATGTTTGTCTTTCTCCACCTCACTTCAGGAAGCATGACAATTTCTGGGCCTATCCATGTTGTTGTAAATGGCATTATTTCATTCTTTTTTATGGCTGAATAATATTCCAGTAATATTGCACGTCTTTATCCATTCCTCTGTTAATGGACATCTAGGTGGCTTCCGTATCTTGCTGCTGCTGCTAAGTTACTTCAGTCGTGTCTGACTCTGTGAGATCCCATAGACAGCAGCCCACCAGGCTCCCCCGTCCCTGGGATTCTCCAGAAAGAACACTGGAGTGGGTTGCCATTTCCTTCTCCAATGCATGAAAAAGAAAAGTGAAAGGGAAGTCACGCAGTAGTGTCCGACTCTTCGTGACCCCATAGACTGCAGCAGACCAGGCTCCTTCATCCATGGAATTTTCCAGGCAAGAGTACTGGAGTGGGGTGACATTGCCTTCTCCACTTCCATATCTTAGTTATTATAATAGTGCTGTGGTGAACAGCTGGGTACATGTATCTTTTCAAATTATGATTTTCTCCAGATATATGTCCAGGAGTGGGATTGCTGGATCATATGATAGCTTTATTTTTAGTTTTATAAAGAAATTCCCTACTGTTCTCCATGGTTGATGTACTGACTTACATTCCCACCAACAGTGTAGGAGAGTTCCCTTCCCTCCATGTCCTCTCCAGCATTTATTTGTAGACATGTTATGATGGACAGTCTGAGTGGTGTGAGGTGACAGTTCATTGTAGTTTTGATTTGCATTTCTCCAATAATTACGGATGCTGAGCATCTTTTTGTGTGCCTGTTGGCCATCTGTATGTTTTTTTTTTGTTGTTGTTGTTATTGTTAAATATTTGTTCAGGTCTTCTGCCTAATTTTGGATTGGGTTATTTGTTTTGTGTGTGTGTGTGTATGTGTGTGTGTTTTGTTTTTTGTTTTTTTTGACCTGCATGAGCTGTATATAAAATCTGCAGATTAATCCATTTTCTTTTGCATTGTTTGCAAATATTTTCTCCCATTCTGTGGGTTATCTTTTAATTTTTTTATGGTTTCCTTTGCTGTGCAAAAGCTTTTAAAATTAACTAGGTCCCATTTGTTTATTTTTGTTTTCATTTCCATTACTCTAAGAGATGGATTGAAAAATATATTGCTGTGATTTATATCAAAGTGTGTTCTGCCTCTATTTTCCATCTAAGAGTTATATAGTGTCAGGTGTTAGATTTAGCCATTTAATCCATTTTGAGTTCATTTTTGTGTATGGTATTAAAGAATGTTCTACTTTAATTTTTTAACGTGTATAAGTCCAGTTCTCCCAGCACCATTTATTGAAGATACTGTCTTTTATCCATTGTATTATCTTGCTTCTTAGTTATAGACTAATTGACCATAGGTATGTAAATTTACATCTGGGCCATCTATCCTGTTCCACTGATGTATATTTCTCTGTGTGTGTGTGTGTGTGTGTGTGTGTATGTGTGTGTGTGTGCTGGTACCATATTGTTTTGATGACAATAGCTTTGTAGTATAGTCTGAAATCAGGGAGTCTGCTTCCTCCAATTCCACTTTTCTTCCTCTGTACTGCTTTGGCTGTCTGAGGTCTTCTGTGTCTCCATAAAACACCTGAAACTCTCTGTATCTGTAAGCTCAGTGTGATAGCCTTTCTGGGTAGCCTGCTCTTGCATGTGCACTCTCTCCTTTCAGTGCTGAGAATATAGTGTGCTGCTCCCTTCTCCTCTGTGAAGTTTCTGCTTGAAAATCAGCTGAAAATTTCATGGAGGTTTCCTTGTATTTAACTAGTTATTTTTCTCTTGTTGGTTTTAAGACCCTCTCTTTATGTTTAACTTTGAAGTTTTAATTATGGTGTCTCTGTTTCCTGGACTTGGGTGCCTGCTTCCTTTACAAAGTTAGGGAAGTTTTCATCCATTATTTCTTGAAATAAGTCTTCTGCCCTTTTTCCTCTCTCTTATCCTTCAAGGCACCCTATGATAAGAAGGTTAGTATGCTTGACGTTATTCCAGAGACCCTTTAAGCCAGGGTCCCCGGCCTCCAGGATCTAACTCCTGATGATCCAAGGTGGAGCTGATATAACAATAATAAAGTGACAATAACTGTAATGTGCTTGAATCATCCTGAAATCACCCCCCTCCCGAGTCCGTGGGAAAAGCTGTCTTCCATGAAAGCCGTCCCTGGTGTCACTGCTTTAAATGATCCCCTTTTCTTCTTCTTTGCTTTGCAATTTGGTAATCTCTACCCTTTCTTTGAGATCACTGATCCATTCTCTTGCATTATCCAATTGCTGTTGATTCCATGTAGTGTATTTTTCATTTCAGTTATGGTATTCTTCAACTCATATTTTTTTTTTTTTACTCTTGGTTCAAGATCTTACCATGTTTATCCATTCTTCACCCAAGCTCAGTGAGCATACTTATGACCATTATTTTGACCCCTTTATTAGGAGATTGCGTGCATGCTCAGTTGCTAAATTGTGTCTGACTTGGCGACCCCACAGACTATAGCCCACTAAGCTCTTCTGTCCATGGGATTTCCCAGGCAAGAATACTGGAGTGGGTTGCCATTTCCTTCTCCAGAAGATCTTTTCTGAGATTATGTATCTCTATTTTGCTTAGTTCTTTTTCTCTGGGGTTGTCTTGCCCTTTCATTTGAAGCATATTTCTCTGTCCCCTCACTCTGCCCATTCTGTGTGCTTATTTCTATGTATTCAATAGTTCAGCTGCATCTTCCATTTTTGAAGGGGTGGTTCTTCGTGGCGCTCAGGAGAGCAATCCCCCATCGTCACCAGAGCCAGGGACTCCAGGGTGTCCCTGTATGGGTTACAAGCACCCTCCTTTAGTGGTGGTCTGTGGTTGCCGTAGGTGCATTGGTGGGTGGGGCTGGCCAGTGTGACTGTCTGTGAGGCCTGGTTTCTGCAGGCAAACTAGTTGCCTATAAACATGTTCTTTTAAGCAACTGTCTTCATAGTTACTAATTACAGCAGCCACAGAAAACTAACATGATCTTCAAATGACATTGATTATAACTTTAAGTAGAAGTTCATAATGGAGGGTTTCCTCATGAATAAAGATGTATATATTTTAAATAATAAAGTATTTCCTCATGATTAAATCCTATTTTGGGTGAGTTGCAATTAAACTATCATGTATAGACCTTTGACTTTTTTAATTTAAAAGTTTTATGCACTCTGTAGTTTTATACTCTTCTTTTGGTTCAGAGAAAGTGAAAATTCCAAATCTTATATCCTTTTATCAGTAGTAAAATAATAACAAAAAACATTGTCCATATATATTTCTCCCTTGATAATAACAATTTCTAGTTGTTCTTTCTTGAACTAACTCACCTACTTCCCAGGAATAGAAAATAGAAAATTAAGCAAGGGAAACTTTGCAATGTTATAATTAAGGTATTCACTCTATTTCTGAACTATCATTTCATTAGAAAAATAAATAAAGCAAGCAAAGGTAGATTTCCTTTCGTTATTTCTTTTAATTCATGGTTTCAAAATATCACAACGATCTAAACAATCCTGTTTTGAACCTCAAAACTGGCTTAGGAATCCCTTGCATACTGAGAATATATATTTTTTGGATGTTGTATTCACTAACAAATTTTCTAAAATTTTGAGAGAGTGCTTACCAATAAAAAGCACTTTTTGCTCCCATTTTCATCCTGCCCCTCTGGTACTGAGAAACTTGGACCCACCAGCTCCAGCTCTTGGATAAAATCGTATCAGTGCCAGGAGGGAGCAGCCCCATAAAAGAGGCTGTGTCAGCGGTTCTGCGTGCATTCTCAGTTTTAGTGATTCCTAAGTGTGCCATAAAACATCTGTTGTAAGCTGAAACTTGACACACCAAAACGTCAGCCTAGAAGCAGTTTTATTTTTCTTCAATTTGGAGGAAAGCATCTCAATGGATTGAATTTCCAGAAACGTTAGAAGTCAGGTGTTACAGAGATTCCCTGTGTTTTCTTATAATAAGACAGCTGGCTTCTTTTAATTACAGAAAAGAAGGGTGATGCTATTACTGCAGCTCCCTCCCACTCAGAAAGGGCCATAGGTTGACTTACTTGTTGGTTAACCAGTGGCTATGAAAACACCACACTGCTGTCTGTTAAAATAATGATTAAATGATGTGAAGTTGCAATTTACAAAGAAAGTCTTTTACAGCAAACACTCCTCTAACAAGACCATACAAAATCCTGTCTAACAATCTGTCAGGCCAAATGAAAACAGCATCTAAAATGAAACACAACCATATTACCAACTTGAACTAAACGACAAGGGGCAAAGGCCAAACTGAATTCGTCTGAACTTGCAATATTTTTAAAGAGATGAAGAACATTAAAAGGAGAATGAAAGCTCAAAGTAGGCAAGAAGATTAAGAGAGACAATTGTTTTAAATGAACTCAAAACTCTAGGCCTACACAGATGATATGCAAGAACAATGAAAAAACTTAGAGATGAAATTGCAAAACCATGCTGTATCTGAGCAAACGAAGAAGTTGCCAGAGAATTTAAAAGGACCAGTGCTGCCCAGGCTTCACAAAAGGAATAGATGGGTTTAGAAAATGACAAATCAGGAATACGTTGTCTGTCTTCAGAAATATTACAGGGAAAAAACTGGCAAAAAAATGTGTGACCTTAGAAAATAATCAAAGGAAGGAGTTACTTGTCAGGAATCCTTGTGAACAGTTCGCCTCCACTCTGCCCTTCCGCACCTGTTCACTTGCAGCTCGTCGCCTGCCGCTCCGCTGTTCCCCCCATTTCTCTGGGTGGACTGTCATCCTCTGTTTCAAGGCTCAAAGCCAAGTCTTCCTTAACTTCTTCTCTTTCTTTGTATTCATGTCAAATTGCTTGGAAGACATTTGGAGAGTTACATGATTCATGGTCTTAGAGGACATTTTTAAGAATGTTTTAGGACAATTCAACTTTCTGTTCTCTTTGTGGAAACTTCAAAGGCAACAACTTTTGCACTTCACAGATTTTACTGTAGGCCCTTGAAAATGCTATTATGCTAATTATTTGTCATGACCATTTGAAGCCTTCCTGGGTTTAGTTAAAATCAACTTTTATGATTCTTTATAAACCTAAGAGAACATGTAAACAACATTTCCTTAATAAGAGTCCTTATTTTTGAGGAGAGTAAGGAAGATCCCCTGGACAATGAAATGGCAACCCACTCCACTATTCTTGGCTAGGAAATCCCATGGACAGAGGAGCCTGGCTGGCCTCCACCCATGGGGTTGCAAAAGAGTCAGACACAATGGAGTGACTAAACAATTTAATTCATGGCACAGAAACTTTACCTTCATCAATAGTCTTTCACTCACCAAATCTTGCTGATATCTTAAAGTCATATAGATCCTGGATGGCTCTTGTTTAGTCCCTAAGTTGTATCCTACTCTGCAGCCCCATAGACTGTAGGTGCCAGGCTCCTCTGTCCATGGGATTCTCCAGGCAAGAACACTGGAGGGAGTTGTCATTGCCTTCTGCAGGGGATCTTCTCAAGGGAAAAATAAAACCCTCTATCATCTACCTTCGTTAGTTTCATTTTTTAAAAATCTGTTGCAAACCCTAAGCCACTTTGACGNCTCCTCTGTCCATGGGATTCTCCAGGCAAGAACACTGGAGGGAGTTGTCATTGCCTTCTGCAGGGGATCTTCTCAAGGGAAAAATAAAACCCTCTATCATCTACCTTCGTTAGTTTCATTTTTTAAAAATCTGTTGCAAACCCTAAGCCACTTTGACGGTTCCCAGTTGTAGATTCGTTGATAAATGCCAGCAGCCTGTGACCGTCAGAAGCAGGTGAGGACCGTGTGCCCTTTTGCCCGCATCCTCACCACCTATAATGATGTTATGGACCCAAACGCTAAGGATGAACTTGCTATGCGTGCACACACTTATTATCAAATGGCCCCCAAGTAATCATGAGGCCAGTTCCTGGAGTGGGCAGGTTCTTTGCTTTCTGGCTTTGCAGGCATTCCAATCACCACTTGGCAATACAGGTTACCACAAGGTGGAAGCAACAGGACTCTTTAGGCAGGACCAGCAGACCTCTTCTTGTTCATCCTCTCCTAGGTGGAAGGAGTCAAAACCAGTTTTTCTCTAAAGGTGCTAGACTATTGAATTTGCTATTCTTATATTTTTTTCTTCTAAAGATGTAGATAACTATATAGTGTTTCTAGCCAATAACATGTCTTGAATACCGCTCAGTTGTCCAGGTATTTATAATATCCTTTATCTAATTGACAAGCCTTCTTATTCGGTCATTCCTACTTAAAATAGTTGCCCTAGACTCCCCTGTGTTGTACATCCTTGATTGTCAAGAGCAAACTCAGCACTTTGCAGATTCCGGATTGCTGTTGTTTCGTCACTAAGTCGTGTCCTACTCTTTGCGACCTCGTAAACTGTATCCTGCCGGGCTCCTCTGTCCACGGAACTCTCCGGGCAAGAATACTGGAGTGGGTTTCCATTCCCTTCTTCAGGGCATCTTCTCACACAGAGAGCAAACCTGCAATTCCTGCATGGGCAGGCGGGTTCTACACCAGTGAGCCACCTGGGAAGGCCAGATTCTGGATGAGGGTACTTTATATGCTAACAACTCGCACAGATCCTCACCTACGATACAGCTTAAAGAAAAACTACACATCTGAACATAGTGCTTATACTGAACTATTTTAAACGGAAATAATAGACTATGTTCTTAGAAAATGATTTAGAAGTTATAAATAGGATTCCCATTTTATCAAAATCAGGATACTTTAAAAAGCAATAACAAATAGTAACTTGAAAGATCCCAGAGAAACTGTGTCTGGTCGTTCTACATGCAAAGGAGAGAGCTCTTTAAATAACATTACACGTATATTGGACTTCCCTGGTGGCTCAGAGAGTAAAATGTCTGCCTACAATGCAGGAGACCCAGGTTCAATCCCTGGGTTGGAAAGATCTGCTGGAGAAGGAAATGGCACCCTACTCCAGTATTCTTGCCTGGAGATTCCCATGGAGGGTGGAACCTGGTGGGCTACAGTCCATGGCGTTGCAAAGAGTTGGATACGACTGAGCCACTTCACTTTCACACATATATTACTGTCTCATTTGATAATTTTTGTTAGTTTGGTTGCCTTATTATTGAGTTGTAAGACCTCTCTCTCTCTGTAGGCTCAATGTATGTCCCTTTTGAGCTGTATGTACTACAAATGTTTTCATGGTTTATGGTTTGCATTGTTAAGAGTGTCTTTCTTTATAAAAGAGGTTTTTATTGTGATGATGACCAATTTATCAATTTTTCATCTTATGGTGATCATTTTGTGTCTCAAGGAATCTGTGCCTACTCTAGAATTATAAAGATTATATCCTATGTTTCTTTCTAAAATTTCCATGGTTTTAGCTTTCATGTTGAGTCTCTGGTCTCTTCTAGTTAGCTTTCTGAAGGTGTGAGGTAAGGGTCAAAGGTGCTTTTTCCCATGTGAATTAGTAAAAGTTCATTTGTTGAAAAGGCCTATTCTTCCCTCCATTAAATTACCTTGGTCACTTATTGAAAATCAGTACATGTCAATTTATTTCAGGACTCCCTGCTCTGATCTACTGATCTATACACTTTATCTTATACTAATACTCACCATTTTGATTATTGAAACTTTATTATAAATCATAAAAATCAAAGTGTGAATCATACACATTTGTTCTTTTCCTTTTTAAAAATTGTTTTAGCTATTCAAGTTCCTTCCAGTCAATTCTACCCCTTAAAAAAAAAAAAACCCTGAAATTATAGAATCTGAGGATTAATTTGGAAAAACTTTATCTTAACATTGAGCCAGCCAAAAAGTTTGTTCCACAGCATTTTATGCAAAAATCCAAATGGACTTTTTGGCCAGCTCCAATATAATCTCCCGGTGTCTAAAAAGAATACAGATCAGCACTTCTCTGAGATTTCTTTAGCTCCTCGCAGCAGCATTTATAGTTCTCTTTATGGAGTTCTTACACACCTTTCCTAATTTATCCTTAATAAGTTTATGTTTTGATGCCTTTGTACATGGAATTTCTGTATACATTTTTCATTTGTTTGTTGATAAGATACAGAAAAAATGGCTCTTGTCTATTGACCACATGTGCTTTGACCTTGCTAAATTCACTTATTCGCTACAATGAGCTTCTCTGGTGGCCCAGATGGTAAAGAATCCACCTGCAATGCAGGAGACCCGGGTTTGACCCCTGGATTGGGAAGATACCCTGGAGAAGGGAATGGCAACCCACTCCAGTATTCTTGCCTTGAGAATCCCATGGAAGGAGAGCCTGCCGGGCTATGGTCCACGAGGTTGCAAAGAGTCAGACACGACTGAGCAACTAAGCACAGTTATAATAGCTCTTATGCAGATTTCTTGAGATCTTCTACACACACGATCACAGTGTATAGAAATCATGAGAGCTGCACTTTTCTCTTTCCAGCCTGAAAGCCTTTTCATTNGAGAATCCCATGGAAGGAGAGCCTGCCGGGCTATGGTCCACGAGGTTGCAAAGAGTCAGACACGACTGAGCAACTAAGCACAGTTATAATAGCTCTTATGCAGATTTCTTGAGATCTTCTACACACACGATCACAGTGTATAGAAATCATGAGAGCTGCACTTTTCTCTTTCCAGCCTGAAAGCCTTTTCATTTTCTTGTCTTACTTTTGGAGGGCATCCAGTGCAACGTGTTATATAGCAACTATGAAGGACAACATTCCTGTTTTTCTTACTATTAGAGATTCATGTTTAAATGTATGTTATCTTTTGGTTTAATAGATACTTATCAGGTTGATATAATTCCTTTATTTAGTTTGCCAAGAGATTTCATCTTAAGCGTGTAGCCATCTAGATGATTGTTCACTGTTTATTCTATTTAACGTAAAGTACTACATTAATTTTTTATTTTTGTTTTTATTGATTTATATTTTCCCTTTATTCTGATAATGTGGTTAAATACATTAATTATTGATGTGTGGTTGTTTTGAACGTTAATATTGCATTAATGGGATAAATCCCTTCTGGTCTTGAAATCATAAATTGTATTGTTAATATTTCCTTTTCTTTTAATATCTTTCTCTGGTTTTCAGTTCAGTTCAGTTGCTCAGTCATGTCCGACTCTTTCTGACCCCATGGACTGCAACATGCCAGGCCTCCCTGTCCATCACCAACTCCCAGAGTCTACTCAAACTCATGTCCATTGAATCAGTGATGTCATCCAACCATCCTCTGTCATCCCCTTCTCCTCCCACCTTCAACCTTTCCCAGCATCAGGGTGTATTAAAGTGAGTCAGCTCTTCAAAACAGGTGGCCAAAGTATT
>SJYA01011354.1:0-11486 GCA_006410615.1 Neotragus moschatus
GAGGGGCAGAGCCCCAGGAGGCCTGCCAAGCTCCTGCAAGTGATGCGGCTGCACCAGGCACTGTCCGCCGCTGCCAGCCAGCAGCAGGGCGCCCTGCCCAGCGTGCCCAGTGGGGTAGAGTCCAAAAGGTGAGTGGGCGTGCGGAGGGGGCGGTGGAGGAGACTGGCCTGCTGGGGAGCCGCCCCTAGTGGCACCAGCTTGGGGTGCCTGGAACAGGGGAGAGGCTGAGGAAGGGCCATGTCCAGGCTGGAGGGTCTAGAGTTAAACGTAGGCCTGAAAATCGAGGTGTTTCCTGAGCAGACACTTACGTTCATGTGATCTGGTGAACTTGAGCTTGGGGTGGCCCAGGCGGGTGCTGCTGGGACAGTCAAAGGCGCATGGAGGAGGCAGCTGGGTGGATGCTTGTGAGAGGACCCACCTGCCCGGACCCTCAGAGTCCAGAGTGCTGGCCGGGGGCTGACAGAGCCCCTGAACTTTGAAAGGGAAGGAGGAAGTCTGGATTTTCATGTAAAATACCCCAAACTTTAATTGTGACAGTTATTTTCAAGTCTTATGTAAAACACGGTAAAGGACAAACCAACCGACCAGATCCAGCCCCGGTGACTCACCCCGTAGCCCCTGCAACACCCCCTCGGGGACCACCAAGTCTCCTTGGGACCTGTCCTGAATGTCTTTCTGTGATTCCCTCACACCCTCGTCCCCACCCCCGCCACACGCCGTGATGACTGACCACAGGACACGCCTGTCCCACCACCGCCTCCGGGGCCCCCCACTCCTCTGGTGCGGTCACTGTGCACCCCAGCCTCTCCAGGCGGGCTCCCCACGAGGTGCGGAGGGGCGAGGGCGCCTGGCAGCCAGGCAGGGCTGCACCCTCGCTTTGCCTCGAGTCACCGCCCTGGGGTCCGGGGCTGCAGAGGCCAGGAAGTTTCAGCAGGGCCTGACACGATCGGACTTGGGTCTTGTACCTTTTCCTCTGATTTTGTGGTGCACTTGGAGCGTCGCCAAGCGCACAGGCCAGGCGCGTGCAGAGGTTAGCTCTGGTCCCCGTCGCCCCTCTGGGCGGGGCTGCAGTCTCCAGCTCTGGGGTCGGATGTGCGTGCCTCCTCTGGCGAGATGCCTCAGCCTTGGAGCTCCTGGCAGCAGGGAAGGTCCCTGGGAGCAGAGGTCTGGGACCTCGCCCTGCCAGCCCCGTGACCACGGCCACTGTGCACATTTGGGCAGGTTGCGGGCCGCACAAGGCACTTGGCCAAGAGGGCGAGTCAGCTAAAGTCCAGCCCGGCCCCAGGCTATGTCACCTTGGAAGGAAGGGTCTCAGAAGGGCACCTTCCAGGCCAAGAGTGACCTGGGCAGGTGACTGGCTTTCGGGGTGGCAGGTTTCCCATGTGGCGACTCAGTGGCGTCTGTGTGCAAGGGGCTTCCCTGTGGCTCAGGCGGTAAACCTGCCTGGCAAAGCAGGAGATGCAGGTTCAGTTCCTGGTTTGGGAAGATCACCATTCCAGTCTTCTTGCCTGAGAAATCCTGTGGACAGAGGAGCCTGCTGGGCTGTAGGCCATGGGGTCGTGAGAGTCGGACACGACTCTGACCGCACAATAAAATCAGCGTGCATATAGGTGAGGCACAGGCCTGGGGAGTGTGCTAGCCTTCGGGGCCCTGTGATGCCAGCTCTGCCCTTCAGAAAGGCTGAGCTGGAGGCTCTGAGGTCTCGCTCAGCCTCCTGCAGCTGCAAGCCGGGCTCCCCAGCTCTGGGGGCGGCAGAGCCTGCGTGTCCACACAGGGTGCAGGCTGGGAGGGGTGACGGAAGCAGGACTGAGGTTGGCCAGGTCCCCCCAGTGCTTGCGGCCCTCACAGCCCTCCCTGGGCCGCTGGGCTGTGCATGTCCAGCAAGGTCCCTGACGTGTGGCGAGAGTGTCACAGCAGCTGTGAGAGGGGCCAGTGACGACGCGTCCTAAGCAGGGAGCGGGGCAGCGAAGGCCCAGCTGCGAGGGAAAGAGCAGGGGCCAGGGAGGGGCCTGGCAGTGGGAGCCGTGGGTCTGAGTTCGAGCTGGCTCTTGGATTGCAGGAAGGAGCTGCTGGGGCTGGCAGCCTTGAGGTGGGAGCTGCGCTTTATTCTAACTAGAGTGAGAGGGACTGACCGGGCGCGGTGTGGCCACTGGGGGCTGAGAGGAGGCTGGAGCCATGGGCTCGGCTGCCTGGGGGACAGCGGACGGGGCGAGGGCTGGTTGGGGAGGTGCCCCAGGCCCCGACCCCCTGTCCCCGCAGGTCCGGCTCCACCCTCCCTATGCAGGACGACCTCGACAGTGACGATGGGGAGGTGAGTGCCTGCCCCCGCGGGGCCGCGGGGCCGGGTCCACTGAGCAGGGCCTCACCCGGCTCTGCTCGCAGGAGCTGGAGCTATACTTCACAGACCCGCAGCAGCTCCTCGACGTCTTCACAAAGCTGGAGGAGCAGAACCTGTCTCTGGTCCAGAACACCCAGGAGATGGAGGAGGCCCTGGAGGAGCTGAGCTTCACCCTGAAGAACACGCAAGCCCGCATGTAGGTCTCAGGGAGGGCTCCGCGGCTGGGCGGCCCACCCTGCCCCATGCACGGTGCTGGCCCTGCCGGATCTGGGGAGAGGCTGTGTCCTCTTGGGCCCGGAGCTGAGGTTCAGAGTGGGCCCGGCGGGTGGAGCCCTGAGGGGCTGACCTCTCCCCACCATGGAGCAGCCTGCGGTCAGAAGGGGGCACCTCCCGGACACCCCCAAGGTGGTCTGTAATGTCCGCTTTACTCAGCAGCAAAGGGTCTGCCTGCAGTGCACGAGCTGCGGGCTCCACCCCCGGTGGGCTGCAGTCCTTGGGGCTGTGGAGTCCGACCCTGAAGCATAGCTCCAGCCCCTGCAAGCAGAGCCCGGTGAAGCGACTGGGGACACGCATCTGTGCTTCTGACGACTATAATGGTCAGCGCGCTGCTCTGTTATTCAATAGTAGTGATGTGGTCCAAGCTACTGGACTCTCCAGCTTTGTCAAGTAGTGTTTTATGCCCAGCTTTGGCTCAGAGTAAGTCTTCTGGAACAGAAAGAGGCATCCGTTTTATTGTTTACACCAAGCCCTGCAGAGCCCGTTTGGGCAGGGTCTGGCTCCAGGTGAGGCCAGCTGGGAGCAGAGGATCACCTCTTTATTCCCGAACCTTGAGTAAGCACCCATTCTGGATCAGGCTGGGGTCTGGGCCCTTTGTGAATAAGGTAAACTGCCCCATGAGCTGGCGGCCCAGGGGAGCTGGCTTTGAGGCACGCAGATTTGCCTTGTGGGTAGTAACACCTGCTGGGAGTAAAGAGTCCTATGAGGAGGCGGAAGTGGAGGTTGGTGGCAGATGGGAGAGGGAAGGGGGGGCTCTCAGGGAAGGTGTCCTTTCAGCCACGGACTTCCTGAGTGGTGGAACCCCACAGGGACTCTTGGGGGAAGAGGGAAGCACGTGCAAAGGTCCTGGGGTGGAGCCAGCCCACGGCTTCAGCCGTGTGTTCACGTCCTGTTGACTGACACCCTGCCTTTGATAATTTCCTACCAAGAGTCTCCAGAATAATGCTGAACGTGAGCTCTCAGGAAAGACTGTGTTTCCTGCCAGCGCAGGAGATACAACAGACTTGGGTTCCATCTCTGAGTCGGGAAGACGCCCTGGAGAAGGGAACAGGAACCCACTCCAGTGTTCTTGCCTGGAGGGTCCCATGGACAGAGCGGCCTTGCAGGCTCCAGTCCACGCGGGTCAACGAGTCAGCTGTGACTGAGCGCACACAGTGGGGAGAAGGCGACTTTTTATCCCGAACAGCTGGGAAATAAATAGAGGAACAAAATCACCCCCCACAGTCTGGTCCACGTGAAAGGGGTGCTGACTGCGGGGTCACTGCCATGTCCAGGCACTGGACATAGAGGAAGCTCTCAGGAACAGGCTGGGCTCTTGGCAGTCGTGTGCCACCAGGAGATGTACTGCTGACTCTGCAGTGGACACTCAGGGTTGAGGGGAGGTCCAGCCTCTGTTCTTATCCTGGGTGGCCTGCTTGTCCCCTATAAGGGCCCAGGCCTGGAGGGAGGGTGTGTGTGAGCTGCAGGTGGTCCCCCTGGCCACCCGCCTCTGAGAGCCTGGGACGGCTGGGTGGGCCAGCTCCACCCACCTCACACTCAGGCTCCTGGCCTCAGCCCCACAGCCGTGGGACTGCAGCCTGGAGGGCTGCCAGGGGGCAGAGGCCTGCACCCTGGCACCCGTGCTCATGACAGGGGGCAAAGGAGTGGCTCCCGTGGCACTTTGCCTAAACACAGGAAAGTGTTGGTAGTTCTGTTCACCTGGGTGGAGACTCAGAACCACCATAGGGAACAGGACACCTCTAGACCCCACAGGCACAGCTGGCTGAGTGACCATGTCCTGCTTACTCTTGTCAGGACTGGCATGCCACTGCCCATACTGGGGAGACCCATGCCAACTGTAAGAGCCAGGGTTCCTGCTCCAGAAACCCCAGCAGACAATGTATGTCTGCCATGAACCTGAGACTTAAGAAAGATTTAATATGTTTCATTTAAAAGGTGGTTGTATCAGTCCTATTCCACCCCATCCCAGTACTCTTGCCTGGAAAATCCCATGGGTGGAGGAGCCTGGTAGCTGCAGTCCATAGGGTCACTAAGAGTCGGACACAACTGAGCGACTTCACTTTGACTTTTCACTTTCATGCACTGGAGAAGGAAATGGCAACCCACTCCAGTGTTCTTGTCTGGAGAATCCCAGGGATGGGGGAGCCTGGTGGGCCGCTGTCTATGGGGTCGCACAGAGTCGGACATGACTGAAGCAACTTAGCAGTGGCAGCAGCAGCAGTAAAGAGGAAAGTTGCTCAGTCGTGTCTGACTCTTTGCAACCTCATAGACTATACCATCCATGGAATTCTCTAGGCCAGAATACTGGAGTGGGTAGCCTCAGCCTCTCCCTTCTCCAGGGGATTTTCCCAAACCAGGGATCGAACCCAGGTTTCCCGCATTGCAGGCGGATTCTTTAGCAGCTGAGCCACCAGGGAAGCCCCTAAGAGGATTAAAAACTTGGGCTCGCAAAACCCTGTCCAGTGAACATCCACAGCAGCATCGTTCCCAAGAGGTTAAAGATAGAAATTGCCTAATGTCCACTGAAGAATGACTCTGGCAAAGCTTGGTCCCCCACACGGTGGACCACGGTGGTCCTAGGCAGAAACGAGGCTGTGACCAGGCACGTTACAGGACAGACAGACCTGAAAACACAGTGCTGGGTGAAAGAGCCAGACACAAAGGGAGAGATGCCACGGGGCTCCGTGTTTATGTCCAGGAGAGATGGAGCGGAGGGGGTGGGCGATGGTGACCGGGGGCTTCTCTCCAGTTAATGACACTGTCCTGAAATTAGATTATGATGGTCATGAATAAAGTTGGACATTTCGAAAGAATTTTTTGGAGAATTATTAACCTCAATAAGGCAGATTTTGATCCCCCCCCTTTTTTTGCAGCATGGATTGTTAAAGATGTTAGGTTTCCCCTGCGTCTCACCAGGGCCTCTGAGGCTGGGGCTCTCGGCCCTCAGCATGCAGCAGGGCCAGCAGGCTCAGAAATTGTGCCCTTCAGGGACCGGGAGGTGAACCAGCTGAAGCAGTGGATCGCCACGCTGACGACGTCCATCACCAAGGAGGAGGAGACGGCCGCGGAGCTGGAGCTCAAAGCCCGTGTCTTCCATTTTGGCGAGTTCAAGGGTGGTCAGGAGGTAGGGCCCCTGGCTGGGCTGATGGCAGCGGTGGGCACGTGGCCATAGCCCCAGTGGAGGGTGGAGTCATCCCCGCCAGAGGGGCCCAGATCGCGGGAGAGCCAGCCCAGGGGCACGTGGTTCTCCGGGGCTGCCGTGGTCCTTGCCACTCGCCAGGCTCTGGGCTTGACCCACGGGCACTGCTGGACAAAGTCCTTGGCCCCAAATCAGAGCCAGCTGTGTGTTCACGCTCCATGAATGCGCAGCTCCCCAACTCCCCTCCTCCATCCTTCCTTCCTTCCGTGAACTCATCTGCTTCTTAAACACTCAGTGTGTCTGGAAGTGACCCTTCAGGGAGGCAGGCAGGCGTGTCCTCAGCCAGGCAGGGAGGGTGAGAGGACTCAGAGCACAGAGCCCAGGGGTCTGGGGCCTGCACCCAGCTTCCTAGTTCATTCAATTGCTGTTGAGAACCTCCTGCCTGCCGGGCACTGGGCCAAGTACCTGGAGCCCCGAGAGCAGGCTGGGCACCTACCCCCAGACTATCGGGCGCCAGCTGTGCCCTGTGCCCTCTGCCCCTCCCCCGCCCTCTTGGCCACCCCAGGGGACAGGGGTGTTGTGTCTTCTGAACATCAGGACAGGCTGACAGAGGGGGTCGTCTAGCCCAGCACTATAGAAAGCAGGCCACAGAACATGGTCCCGGGGGGAGCTGAGGGCAGCCCAGGGGCAGAGTAGGTCGTAGGGCCTCAGTGGGCACCCCGGATCCAGGCAGGAGCCCCAGTAAGCACTGGGACCCGGGCTCTGGCTGACCACAGAGGCCCAGGGTGCGGCCCCCTACCCATGAGAAGCCCGAGTGTCCAGCTCTGTGCCCTCTGACTTCCCGAGCACCCCCTGCCGGCTCGGCAGAGCCCTGGGAGGTCAGCTGGCCAAGGCGTGGGTGCAGCCTGGGCCTGCGCGGCCCCGCTGGAGGGAGGCCTGCCCACCTCACAGGACAGGCTGCTGGAGAGTCTGAACTGCAAGGTGCTGGACGTCTACCGGCACTGCGTGGGTGGCCAGCAGGAATCCAGCCTGGGCACCGTACAGATGCTGGCCACCATCGAGCACCAGCTGGACGAGCTGCTTGAGAACCTGGAGCGCGTGCCCCCAGCCCGCATCGAGCAGGCTGAGAAAGCCAAGGAGAAGGAGAGGCGCCTCCGGTGTGTGTGGGGAGGCCCTGCACACCCCTGCCGGCTCTGGGCTGGCCCTGAGGACAGGGGCACACTCTGGGGCTCTCCGCTGGGGGGGATGTCTGGGGTTCAGGCGGGGCCACAGGCTCAGCCCAGTGGGGAAGGTCCCTCCATTGGGAGAGGCATGTGATGGCCTTAGGGACCCCGGGAGCGAAGTGATGGGTGACCCCCCTCCCCAATCTCCTGCACCCAGCCGCCAAGGAGAAGGGACAGTGAGAGGCACTTTCTGGGCAAAGAGCTGTACTGCCCGAGCCTGGGGAGGGAAAGGGCCGGCCTGAGAGCTGCTGAAGGGGAATCAGCAAAAGGCGTGCCCCATGGGCCCAGTGAGGAGCAGGCCAGTTCCTGGTCACCTGGGTCCTTCGGTCCCATTAGAGTCCTGAGGCATGGCCATCTGCGATCAGCCATGTCTTTCCCATATACAAGGGCTCTGCTCTCTCCCTGGGTCCCCAGACCCTGCTCAGGCAGGCATTGGAGAAAGGTTTGGTGGCCTCAAGTTCAGACAGGAGGACTCGGGACTACTGACTTCGCTGGCGCCGGGGCTTTCAAGGGTGGCGATGCATCAGTGACCAGGGAGGGGAAGCCAGGAACCTGGGCCTTCTGGGGGGAAGTGAGCCCCGAGCCAGGCCCTCCCAAGCACCCAGGGTCAGAGCCAGCAGGGAGGCAGGGCGGAGTCCTGAGGCTGTGTGCGGAGGAGCTGGTGGCGTTCTCTGGGCCTCCGGTCGTTAACCTCGCCCTTCCTGCACCCAGACTCCGGGAAGAGAAGGCGAAGCTGCAGAAACAGCTGCAGGAGGAGCGACTGCTGAGAGCCCAGGCGCGGGCCCAGGCCGAGGTCAAGAAGAAGGTAAGCGAGTCCCCGAGGAGGCTTGGCTTGGGGGCGTGGCGGCGTCGAGGGGCGTGGCGGCGTCGAGGGGCGTGGCGGCGTCGAGGGGCGTGGCGGCGTCGAGGGGCGTGGCTGGGAGGGCTCGTGCCTGCAGACCCGCCAGGCCTCGCCCACTTTTGTAGACACACTTGCTGGGTGGGGTCCTGAGGGGAGACGGGTCACCAGAGCAATGTCAGGGTTGTGCCAGGGTCTCCATTCTCAGGCCTGCCCTGCCCCCCGCCCCTGAGTACCTGCTTCCTCCGGGCAACCTCCCAACCCTCCCTAGGAGCACTGGTGCCCACAGCTCAGTGCCCTCCCTGGGGTCCCACCTATATTCCATCCCAACCTCTCTCTCACTGAGGGTCCCCCAGACACTGCACCCCCCTACCCACGGCATACGCGCCGGAGGAGCCACTGGCCTGCTGGACTTGTGGTCCCTAAAGTGTCCCGATCCTTACCCTGATCCGAGGACCAATGTGGATCCCATGGGATCTCTCGTGAACCTCGTGGCGGGAGAGATGTCGCTTTAGCCTGGCGTCTCCCGAGTTTCCAGGTGCCTCCTTCCTCCCCACCCCCACTCACTCAGGGCCAGCATCCTGGCATGCAGGCCAGATAGATGTCCCTACCCCGACCTTTTCGGAGGTCCTGGCCCGCCCGCAGACCACACATGATCTCAGCCACCAGAGAGGCTGAGCTGGGCCTGGGCCCCGGGTTCTCGTGCGTTCAGGGCAGGTGTCCAGGCCTCAGCCCAGGTGCAGTGAGGCTGGGGTGCAGGCTCACGGAATACCCTCCCTGCAGCGGGGCAGGAGGCTAGTGTGCCGATCCCGGCCACCCGCCCTGAAGACCAAGGAGCAGTCCAAGCACGAGCTGATGGACAAGGACAGGGAGGAGCAGCTGTTTTTCTTCACATAGCGCGCAGGCCTCCTGCTGGCTGAGCAGAAGCAGACGGAGGCATGGGGAGCGGAGGCAGAGCCTGATTGCCGGCACGGGCCCCTCACCCCCCATGCTCCACCTTCAGACTCACCTGAAATAAAAGCTGTGTCACTTGGGTGCCTCCAAGCCTGCCTTGGGAGGCAGACACAGTAACAAAACTGTCAGTCTCCCCTCATTTGTCACTTAAACCGCCATCCAACCATCTCCTCTGTCATCCCCTTCTCTTCCCTTACCACACCTCAGTCCACAGTGGGGCTGTGGCTGACTGCACGGCTCACCCCACGGAAGTGTTGGCGGTGGATCCCAGACCTCACCCCACGATGAGGCTGACCCTGACCTTACCCCATGGTGGAGCTAGGGCCGATCCCACTACTAACCCCACGGTGGGGGTGACCCAGCACCTCATCCCATGGTGGTCCTGGGGCTGGCCCCAAACCTCACCGTACAGTAGGGTTGACCCAACACCTCAACCCATGGTGGGGCTGGGCGTGACCCCAAACCTCATCCCACGGTGGAGTTGAGGATGACCTCACACTTCACCCCTGGTGAAGCTGGGGCTGACCACACACCTCACCCCTCTGTAGAGCCGGACTTGACCCTAGAACACAACCAATGATGGGCCTGCACTGACCCGACACCTCACCCCATGGTGGATTTGGGGCTGACCGAAAACCTCACCCCACAGTGGAGCTTGGGCTGGCTCCACACCTCACCCTAAGTGGATCTCGTGCTGATCCCATAACTTAATACATGTTGGAGGTGGGACTGAACCCACACCACACCCCGTGGTAGAGCTAGGGTTGACCCCACACCTCACCCAATGCTGGGGAAGGCTCGACATGTCACCGCATGTGGGGTTGACCCTACACCTCACCCCATGGAGGACGTGGGTCTGACCCAGCGCCTCAGCCCCATAGTGGAGTAGGAGCTGAACCCACAGCTCACCCAAGGTAGACCCAGAGATGACCCCAGAACTCACCCCATGGTTGATTTTGGGCTGAAATGATAGCACATCCCATGGAGGAATTGGGGAATGACCCCACAGCTCACCCCATGGTGGACCTCGGGCTGACCACACACCTCATGTAACAGTGGAGCTAGGCTGACCCCACCCCCCACCCCACCGTGGACCTGGGGCAGGTGTTGGGGTGGATCCCACACCAAGGTGTGGCTGACCCAACACCCCACCCCACGGTGGGGCTGACCCCACACCTCACCCCACAGTGGAGTTCAGACTGACTCAGCACCTCACCCCAAGGAGGATTTGGGGACTCACCACACAGTTAATCCCACGGTGGGGCTGGGCCTGACCCCACACCTCACCACGTGAAGGAGCTGGAGCAGACCCCACACCTCAGCCCATGGTGGGGCTTAGCCCATAGCTCAGCCCTTGGTGCAGCTGGGGCTGACGCCACACCTCAACCCGTGGAAGAGTTGCGGATTGACCCCATACCTCACACTGCAGTGGATNAGGATTTGGGGACTCACCACACAGTTAATCCCACGGTGGGGCTGGGCCTGACCCCACACCTCACCACGTGAAGGAGCTGGAGCAGACCCCACACCTCAGCCCATGGTGGGGCTTAGCCCATAGCTCAGCCCTTGGTGCAGCTGGGGCTGACGCCACACCTCAACCCGTGGAAGAGTTGCGGATTGACCCCATACCTCACACTGCAGTGGATCTGGGGCTGACCCTACACTTCACTCCATGGTGGGAATGACCCAACACCTCACCCCATGGAGCTGTTAGCACTGATCCAAACCTCAGATCACAGTGGAGCTGGGGTAGACCCCACAACTCAGCACCACGATGGGGGGGGCTGACCTGACACCTTACCCCATGGTGGGGCTGAACACACACCTCACCCCTTGGTGAATCTGGTTCAGATCTGGCACCTAAGTTCACGGTAGAGCTTGGGTTGTCACCACACTGCACCCCAGAGTGGAGGTGGGGCTTACTCCACACCTCACCCCACACTGGAGTTGGGTCTGACCACACACCTCACTCCAAGGTGGAACAAGGTCCTACCACAGACCTCACACCATGGTGGAGCTGGGGCTTGCCCCACACCACACACTTTGGTGGACCTGTGGCTGACCACACACCTCATCCCATGGTGGAGCTGGGGTGATATCACACCTCACCCCACAGAGGAGTTGCGGGCCAACCCCACACTTCACCCCACAGTGGTGTTGGGTGTGACCTGAAACCTAGCCCCACAGAGGTGTAGGGGACTGACCCAACACCTCACGCCATGGTGGAGCTGGGGCTGCCCCATGCCTCACCCCACTGCAGAGCTGGGGCTGCCCCACACCTCACCCTGTGGTGGAGGCAGGGCTACACCACGCCTCACCCCACTGTGGAACTGGGGCTGCCCCACACCTCACCCTGTGCTGGAGATGAGCTGACCCCACACTTCCACTCAGCCTCCACCTAGAGACGACCCTCTACATCGCCCAGGTACGAAATGGATGAACTGCAGGGCTTGTCTCAGAGAGCCTGGGTCTCAGGCCACATCTCACCTCAAGTGTAACAGTGCTTGTTCCCACACTCGAGGTCTTCGGCAGCTAGGCACCTTCCTACAGCCCGTCAGCATCGGGTGAAGCTGAAGAAGACCCCAGGGTGGGTCTAGGGTGGGTCTCACACATCACCTCGGTTACACTGGAGTTTGACCCAGTCACCACAGGATAACACTCAGTTGGTCTAACATCTCACCTGGTGCAGAACTGAAATTGATCCCATGCAGGTCACCT
>SJYA01011355.1:0-12726 GCA_006410615.1 Neotragus moschatus
TGAGTGAACTCCGGGAGTTGGTGATGGACAGGGAGGCCTGGCGGGTTGCGATTCATGGGGTCGCAAAGAGTCAGACACGACTGAGCAACCGAACTGAACGGAGCTGAACAGACAAAAAGCAAAAAGTAGTTAGTTGAATAGAATGCTGTCCTGGGAATGACCAGTTGTGTCCCACGAAGAATGCTGTTTATACTTTCATTAGTCACGTACCTTCTTAAAACAAAAGTGAACAAAAACACATAGGTCACAATAACTCATCTGTGCAATGACATGGGAAGGGGTTGACACAGTTATGGACAAAGCATGCATGGGTGAGCACCTAGAGGCTAAGCTGCTGCTCTCGGCTGACAAGGAGGACACATCCATGCTGAGCATTTTATGGAACCCAGGCAGAGCACACTCACTCGTTTTAGGCAGTTATTGGTCCATCTAAATCATGAAGGGTGGGCTGCCTTGAGAACAGAATGATTGCTTCTGTGTAGCCATCTAGTCAAGGCTATAGTTTTTCCAGTAGTCATGTATGGATATGAGAGTTGGACTATAAGAAAGCTGAGTGCTAAAGAATTGATGCTTTTGAACTGTGGTGTTGGAGAAGACTCTTGAGAGTCCCTTGGGCTGCAAGGAGATCCAACCAGTCCATCACAAAGGAGATCAGTCCTGGGTGTTCATTGGAGGGACTGATGTTGAAGCTGAAACTTCAGTACTTTGGCCACTTGATGCGGAGAGCTGATTCATTTGAAAAGACCCCTGATGCTGGGAAAGATTGAGGGCAGGAGAGGAAAGGGACGACAGAGGATGAGATAGTTGGATGGCATCACCAATACAATGGACATGGGTTTGGGTGGACTCCAGGAGTTGGTGATGGACAGGGAGGCCTGGTGTACTGTGGTTCATGGGGTTGCAAAGAGTAGGACACAACTGAATGACTGAACCGAACTAAACTGAAACAGCTAGCAGTGCAAACAATTACAGAGACACAGTGTTAAAACAGCACTGGAACACGAGTCACACACGTCAGAGACCCAGATGCCCAATGCAGCAGACCACACGCCACTCCAGCAGCACAGATAGTGGCCACCTCAGCGAGGCTCCAGGACAGAGAAGGGAAGATGAGACAGGATAGCACTGGGCTGAGAACAGAACTGTTGATAAAGGATGAAGTGTTGCTCTCTGGGTGGAACAGGGAACTAGAATAATGACAAGTCCTGACCTGTCTCTCACAGAGCAGAATTCATCTTTACAGTTGTACAGCTATTTTTTTTTCCCAGCAACAGGAAATACATTTTTTCAGAGCCCACCCTTCCCCAATCCTGAGTTCAGTTCTTATGCAGAAAATACCTGCTCAAGTAAAATTTATACAAAAATGCCATTTAAAAAATATAGTTTCCAAAAGAAAAGAAGGAATCTCAGGATTGACTGTAACAAACTGAATTTTCCACCCATTTTCTGAGTTCCAATGAGTCAGTTCTTCACATCAGGTGGCCAGAATCTTGGAGTTTCAGCTTCAGCATCAGTCCTTCCGAAGAATCTTCAGGACTGATTTCCTTTAGGATGGACTGGTTTGATCTCCTAGCAGTCCAAGGGACTCTCAAGTGTCTTCTCCAACACCACAGTTCAAAAGCATCAATTGGCGTAAGGTTTTGGCGTAGTCAATAAAGCAGAAATAGATGATTTTCTGTAACTTTCTTGCTTTTTTGATGATCCAACAGATGTTGGTAATTTGATCTCTGGTTCCTCTGCCCTTTCTAAATCCAGCTTGAACATGTGGATATTCACGGTTCACATACTGTTTAAGCCTTGCTTGGAGAATTTTGAGCATTACTTTGCTAGGTTGTGAAATGAGTGCAGTTGTGTTGTAGTTTGAAGATTTTTTGGCATTTCTTTTCTTTGAGAATGGATTGAAAACTGACCTTTTCCAGTCCTGTGGCCACCGTTGAGTTTTCCAAATTTGCTGGCCTATTGAATGCAACATTTTCACAGCATCATCTTTAAGGATTTGAAACAACTCAACTGGAATTGCATCACCTCCACTAGCTTTGTTTGTAATGATGCTTCCTAAGGCCCACTTTACTTTACTTCGCATTACAGGATGTCTGGCTCTAGGTGAGTGATCGCACCATCGTGGTTATCTGGGTCATGAAGATGTTTTTGGTATAGTTTTTCTGTGTATTCTAGCCACCTCTTCTTAATATTTTCTGCTTCTCTTAGGTCTATACCATTTCTGTCCTTTATTGTGTCCATCTTTGCATGAAATCGTCCCTTGGTATCTCTTATTTTCTTGAATAGATCTCTAGCCTTTCTCATTCTGTTATTTTCCTCTATTTCTTTGCATTGATTACTGAGGTTGGCTTTCTTATCTCTCCTTCTGTTGCTTGGAACTCTGCATTCAAATGGGTATATCTTTCCTTTCTCTTTTGCCTTTAGCTTCTCTGCTTTCCTCAGCTATTTGTAAGACTTCTTCAGACAACCATTTTGTGTTTTCTGCATTTCTTCTTCTTGGGGGTGGTCTTGATCATTGCCTCCTGTAAAATGTCAAGAACCTCCATTCATAGATCTGCGGGCACTCTATCAGATCTAATCTGTTGAATCTATTTCTCACTTACATTGAATAATCATAAGGGATTTGATGTATGTCATACCTGAATGATCTAGTGATTTTCCCTACTCTTTCAATTTAAGTCTGAATTTTGCAGTAAAGAGTTCATGATCTGGGCTCCAGTCAGCTCCCATTTTTGTTTTTGCTGACTGTGTAGAGCTTCTCCATCTTTAGCTGCAAATAATATAATTAATCTCATTTCATTATTGACTATCTGATGATGTCCTTCTGTAGAGTCTTCTCTTGTGTTGTTGGAAGTGGGTGTTTGCTATGTCCAGTGTATTTTCTTGGCAAAACTCTGTTAGCTTTTCCCCTAATTCATTTTTCACTCCAAGGTCAAGTTTGCCTGGAGTAACAGGTATCTCTTGACTTTTGCATTCCAAGACTGGTTCAAAAAATGGTCCAAGACTTAACTTTAAATGCTATCATCAACTAATAATAAAAGGAGGAGATTAGAGAATGGAAGAAGCCATTTAAGGGAGATTATTAGGTAAGGCGCAGTAAATGAGGGTATGGTAGTTTTGCAGATTAACATCCAGGTCAATTCCTTAGACAAGCTTTTCTTGATTAGTCATCATCCAATTCCTGACCCAGAGAGGGACATACACTTACAGATGGAGATATCACTAATAAATGTTAATCTGCTTCATAAAATGGCATTTCTACTTTTCCAAAATTCTCCTGGTGCTGCTGTTTTTTAAAATTAATCAGTCCAAAATAATCCTTTTATCAAATGGGCATATTTTGGGTGTGCTGTATTGTGCTCCTCTTGACATGTCTGTGTCCTTATTTACTTATGAATGCATCTGTGGAAGGACATCCTGATATCTTTTAAGTTTTTAAGTATTATGAATAGAGCTGTCTTATATTACTTGATGCTAGTTTTTATTTCATAGTTTTGCAAAGAAGTTGTTTAAATACAAGAGGTACACTTCTTGGATCCTAAGATAAGACTGTTTAGATTTGTAGAAAAGTGCCAAACTGTCTTCCAATGCTGACTGTGCATTCCACCAGCATCTTGAATATACTCTTGTATGCTTCTTTACTATCTCTTTAACTTCTCTGGCCAGGAGTGTATTTCAATCTTTACCAAATTTTAAAGAGGTCTTTTGGTGTAATTTGAGTCAGATCCTTTTTCAGATATGTGTTTTGGAAATGGTACTAGTAGTAAAGAACCTGCTTGCAAATGTGGGAGACATAAGAGTTGCAGGTTTGACCCCTGGCCTGAGAGGATGTCCAGGAGGAGGGTGTGGCAACCCACTCGAGTATTCTTGCCTGGAGAATGCCATGGACAGAGGAGCCTGGCGGGCTACAGCCCATAGGGTCACAAACAGTATGGCCTGACTGAAGCAGATGAGCATACATGCAGTATGTGCTTTGTCTTTTGGTTTTCTGAATAAAGTCTTCCATTGAGTAGAAATTTTTATTTTTATAAAGTCCACATTATTTTTTATTTTGTTGATAGACTTTTTTGTTAAAAGTTATTTTTTGTTTTATTTTTATTTTTGGCTGCACTGGGTCTTTGTTGTGCACAGGCTTTGCCTACTTGAGGCCGTGGGGCTACTCCTTGTTACAGTATGTTGGCTTCTCTTGGAATTTGCCTCTCTTGCTGTGGAGCATGGGTTTCTAGGCTCTCGGGCCCAGTAGAAAATAGTTTTAAAATAGTTTCCCTGATGCATCTGTTTTCAATTTCTTTATCAATGCCCTACTGTTTTCTGATTATAAGTATTTTATGTCTTTGGTTAAATTTATTTCTAGATAGTTTTTTTTTTCTTGAATTGTGAGTGGGATTGTTTTCTTATTCTTTTTGATGGTTTGTTATTCAGGTATAGAAACAAAATTGATTTGTGTGTATTCCATTTTGCAACTTTGCTGAACTTACCTTTTCACATATTTTTTGAAGTAATGTGAAAGATTCTGAAGCTAAAATCTCGCTGTTTCTCCTGCAATCCAGATAATCCACAGGACCCAAGACTTAGTGGCTACTAACACCCTCTTTCCATGATGCCTCTTAATACTAATACCATATAGACTCCTACAAGGGAAATAAGTGTCACAACTTCAATTGAACTTGCTATGGTAAATCTTAGCCTCTATAACAAAATTTGACGCCTGTCTTACCTGATTTCTTGAATGGTATTATCATGATTGTTTTGAAAAGTAACTGACTTTCCACTAGTTTAAAATGTACAGAAAGCTTTTAATAATGGCAAAAAGTACTCATATTTTCTAATTCACACAAAATTTTCAGTGTGTTTTACCCAAAACAGTGACACTCTCTTGAGGAATCAACACCTAGCCCCCACCCCCATGAGGAAATCATGAATTCTGTGTTATAATTTAATACACAGGCCCACTTGCACTTTCACCAGCTGTCCCAACTGCGTGAATGTATCTTTTTCCATCCTGATCCAGTTTTCTTTTCCTGGAACCATTACTGAGTTTTCCCATCATTTGGACAGCCTTGATGGATTTAAACCAGACAAGTTGAGTATGGGATCTGGGTGGCCTTTTATGGTATGGCTTTTCTCACTAAGGACATTTTTAATATTCATTTATGTTGTAACAATTATGACTACTACACTTTTTCTCATTTTCATTCAAAATACAAAACACAGCATTAACCATTTAATTCATTTTAAGTATGCAGTTTTTTGATATTAATTACTTTCACATAGTTGCACAAATAAGTTAAATAATGTGTGTACCTCATGTGTGCATGGTTGATACTCACATGTATCTATATCTATCTATCTATACACACACCACAGTCACATACACACATCTTTATCCATTCACCAGTTGGTGGACAGATAGGTTGCTTTCACATATTTGCTGATGTGAATAGTGCTGCTATGAACATTAGTGGTGAATGTATCTTTTTGAAATATAGCTTTGCCTGGATATATGCCCAGGAATGGGATTGCTCATTCATATGGCAACTTTTTAGTCTTTTGAGGCTCCTCCATACTGTTTTCCACAGTGGCTGCACCAATTCCCACCAACAGTGTAGGAGATTTTGTTTTCTCCACTGCCTCACCAGCATTTGTTATTTGTAAATATTTTATTGGTGCCATCTGATGACTATGAGGTGATAGCTCATTTGTGGTTTTGATTTGCATTGCTCTAATAATTATCAGTGTGGAATGTCTTTTCATGTGCCTGTTGATCATCTGTATGTCTTCTTTGGAAAATGTCTATTTAGACCTGCCCATTATTTGATTATTTTTTGAGATGCATGAACTCTTTGTGTATTTTGGAAATAAGGCCTTTTTGGTGGCATCATTTGCAAATATTTTCCCCCCAAAATTAGCACAGGTGCTGGGACAACCAGATCCCACATGCAAAAGAACAAAGTTGGACCCTTACTTCCCTCTTTATACAAAATCAACTCAAAATGGATCAAAAGCCTAGATGTAAGAACCAAAATTATACACCCCATAAAAGAAAACATGAGAGAAGAAGTTCATGACCTTGGATTTGCCCATGATTTCTTAGATCTGCTACCAAAAGCACAAACAACTAAAGACGAAAGAGATGAATTAGACTTCTTCAAAACAAAAGTTGCTGTGCACAAAAGGAGTAAGGAGAAAGATTTGCCATACAAAATGGCACAAGATGTTTGCAGGTCATGTACCTGATGAAGGTCTGTAGCCTACAAGCCAAGACTCCGCTGGTCCAGTGGGGTCCCCGTGAGGCCCCTCCTGTCCCAGGTGATAAGGGGTTTCAGGTCCCACAAGACCTTTGGGCTGGACACTGGTCATCCTCAGTACCCTCAAGGAGAGAGTGCTGGATGGTTTTGAGCCCGGTTCCTTCTCATCACTGCCCTCAAACTGGAGGCTTCAATATGCCTCAAAAAAAACACAGAGTCTTTGCAAGGCTTTGAGAACCAAGAGACCATCCTTCACTTTCTTGAAAAGTGCATCTTACTTCAAAGCAGTGACCTTTTCCAATGTGGCTCCCGTGGTGTTCTCCCACCTTCTTTATTTCTCTGAAAGTGGCTAGAGAAGTTTGGGTGTCTCCAGTTCCCAAACCAGGTGACAAGGCCAGTGGGGCCAGGTCCTGGTGGTCCTTCCTTTCACTGTATCCTAACTCGGACTCTCAGGTTGAGATTGAAAAGCCTCTGCTTCTCCATCAGGAATTCTCATCTCCTCACTTTCTCTTCTGAACTGAACACAGCTGTAGAGTTACTGTTACAAAATATGGCCACAAGGTGTCAGCATTTCTTCATGTTCCACTTTTTATTTCTTTCTCTGTGCATTCTTTGTTGTTTTATTTTGGAGTAGGGTTGATTTCAGATGCTGTGTTTGTTTCAGGGGTATGGGAGCTTAATTCAGTGATACACAGACGTTTATCAATTATTTTGGGGTTCTTTTTCCCTAGATAGAGGCTTTCAGTGTCTCCAGTACACTGCCCTTTGCTATTCAACAGTTTTTTTTTCCCCCTGATTCTCTGTCTGATGTATATTAATGTCTGTTAATTCCTTGCAAACTCTTCATTTATCCTACATCCCTAACTTTTTTTAATAATCAGAAGTTGGTTTTCTAAGTTCATGAATTTGTTTCTACTGTGTAATATCCTACATTTACATTAGTTTCAAGAAGATACCTGTCAGTGATACCTTGTGATATGTGTCTTTATCTCTCAGCCTTCTTCTACTTACTATTATAATCACTCTATCCATCCATACTGTTGTCACTGGCATTATTCTGTTCTGATTCAGGGCTGGGTAGCTTTACAGTATAGAGGTGCACAATTCTATCTTCATTTTCCTGTCTATGGATAACTTGGTTGAATTTGTTGCAGGGAGAAGGAATAAAAAGGGCTCCTCTGGTGACTCAGCCAATAAAGAATCTGCCTGCCAATGCAGGAGACATGGATTCAATCTCTGAGTGGGGAAGATCCCCTGGAGAAGAGAAAGGCAACCCACTTCAGTCTTCCTGCCTGGAGAATCCCAAGGACAGAGGAGCCTGGCAGGCTACAGTCCATGGGGTCACAAAGTGTTGGACATGACTGAAGTGACTGAGAATACATGCAAAGGAAAAAAAAGAGGAATGAGTTTTTTATTCTTTTCTCTTTTTTTGAGAACAAAAAGGATAAAGAGAACAGTAAGCAGGACTGAAATTCCTATTTTTCTTTTTTTTTTTAAATTTTTATTTTTACTTTATTTTACTTCACAATACTGTATTGGTTTTGTCATACATCAACATGAATCTGCCACGGTTGTACATGAGTTCCCTATCCTGAACCCCCCTCCCACCTCCCTCCCCATATCATCTCTCTGGATCATCCCTGTGCACCAGCCCCAAGCATCCTGTATCCTGTATCGAACATAGACTGGCAATTCATTTCTTACATGATAGTGTACATGTTTCAATGCCATTCTCCCAAATCATCCCACCCTCTCCCTCTCCCTCAGAGTCCAAAAGTCTGTTCTATACATCTGTGTCTCTTTTGCTGTCTCACATACAGGGCTATCATTACCATCTTTCTAAATTCCATATATATGTGTTAGTATACTGTATTGGTGTTTTTCTTTCCGGCTTACTTCACTCTGTATAATCGGCTCCAGTTTCATCCACCTCATTAGAACTGATTCAGATGTATTCTTTTTAATGGCTGAGTAATACTCCATTGAGTATATGTACCACAGCTTTCTTATCTATTCATCTACTGATGGACATCTAGGTTGTTTCCATGTTCTGTCTATTATAAACAGTGCTGCGATGAACATTGGGGTACACGTGTCTCTTTTTTTTACTTTAACTGATCCTAAATCTGAATGTCTGTAACTAAGTTTGCTTCTCTGCCCCCTAACTCTGCAGGAACTATGATTAAAAATTTTTCTTTGGATTCTATGCTAAATATATCCCCTACCTGGTGTTTACCCTAACAACACTCTTCCCCTTGTACTTACATATCAGAAAGAAGGCCACAGAGCCACCCTAACTGCCAGAGTCAGTTACTGGGTTACTGACTTAAGCCAATGACTATCTTTGAAAAAATGTATGAGGAAGAAATCAAGATCATATACCCTTTGTTCCTCATCACTGACTCCTGACTGTGAGCCCTTGCCTTATATAAGCCCCTATACTCTTCATAGGCAGGGTGAGGGTCACAGTCTTTGAGGCATGACCCTACTGTGTTCCCATCTCTGCTGGCTTGAGAATAAAAGCCACCTTCCTATTTCCTTCAAACTCTGTCTCTGTATTTTTGATTTGGCTTCACTCAGCCGAGAAAGCAAAGTTTTTGGCCTGCAAGAATTCTCGTTTGGCCATTGTCAGTAGATCTGCCCTGAAAACAAAGGTGCATGGGTCACTGTGAATTCTGATTTCTTTCTGGGTCTAAGCCCAGACCTGGGATTGTCGGGCCATGTGGTTTCTGGGTGTTTATCTGATAAGGAACCTCCTTGCTGTTTTTGATAGTTCCTGCACCCATTTACAACCCCACCAAGAATGTAGAATTTCCATTTGCCTCCATCCTCTGCAGCCCATATTCTCTGTAGATGTTTTAGACGAGGTCATTCTGACCTGTGGGAGGGGATTTTTCATGGGAGTTTTTATTTGTGTGGATTTAATATACAGTGGTGTGCTGATGTCCATAGGATTGCAAATAGTAGGATGCGACTGAGCGACTGAACTGAATACATATTGAGCCGGAGGAACTTTCCAGGTGCCTTTTGATATTGTACAGTGTGACTACAGTTTACCTCTTGAAATTGTCTTCTTGAAAGGTGGCTTTGTTTGAATTCCTGTCTGATGATTTACCCAGGACATGAGTGGATGGGAGGTGTCATTTACAGTCCCGCAGGCCTTGTGAATATGAAGAGCCCAACAGCACTAGGTTTAAAGTTGTTGTTCTGGAAGATGGCTCTAAGGAAACATCATTGCTTCCTGCCCCACTCTGGTCCTCAGGCATTGAGTCCCCATGGAAAACTCTGTTCATGGATTGTCAGCTAGAGTGGAATGTACCAGAAGAAACACCCAAGGCTTGCATCTCTTCTCCTTCCCCCTTACCCAATGTCCCCAGAACATATCCCAGTTTTTTGGAACACCACTCTGCAGAGGGTGCTGTCATCTGTAGGTGGGGTGACCCTAAGGATGGAGGCTAGAGGTAGGAAGCCCAGCCTAGGGGACATAGAGTGGCCAGGGGACCTTGAAAACCTGTTCCAGCCCAGAGGCTCCACCAGTTCTTGGGTTAGGTAGGCTTGGTTTCTCAGCAGGAGGGCCTACCTGCCTCTGGAGATTGGGTGCTCATGTGGAGGGCAGGAGGCACCCCAGGTCCATCGTGGGGTCAATTTCCTGCCACAAGATTCATCTGCACTGAGACTCTCCAGTCTTGGGACAGAAACCAGCTCATTCTCCAAGGATGTGACACCATCCGGGTCACCATGGCCTGAGGTCAATAGAGTCAGCCTTTCTGATTCCTTTTTTGTACTTTTATTCCCTAATTTGAATTGGCGTATGTAGTTAAATGACAAGGAAGGGTGTGTGTGTGTGTGTGTGTGTGTGTTTCCTTTTGTATCGAAAGCAACTTGATTCACTTGTACGTAGAGGTATATATCTTCCCTTCCAGGTTCTTTTCCAGTATAGGATATTACAGAGTGTTGAATAGGATTCCTGTGTTACACAGTGGTTCCTGGTGGACTCTTTTTTTTTTTTTTTTTAAAATTAGCCTCCCTGTGTTGGACTGAATCAGTTCATTACTCCCTGTCCCAGTTTTCTTTTTTTTTTTCTTTCTGGAGACCACTGATTCTTTTCTGAGTCTGTGAAACTGTTTCTGTTCGGTTAAGAAGATCATCTGTATACGTATTTAGATCCCAGCTACAAGTGATATCTTAAGCTAATGTCCCTCCCTGTCCCTCTCACCTCACTTGATATGATCATGTCTACTTTATTCCCTGAGGCCGCTCATGGCATTTTTTCCTGCTTGCTGTGGCCGAGTGATAATTCATCGTGTCTATGTACCCCATATTTATTTCTTATGGACATCTTTGTTTGCAAGTATTTTTTCCCATTCTGAGGGCTGTCTTTCTCTTTCATTTAGGGTTTCATTTGCTGTGCAAATGCTTTTAAGGTTAATTCAGTCCTGTTTTCTTAGTTTTAGTTTGTTTCTCATTATTCTAGGCACACTTGGTGGAACTGATATTACAGCATGTCCCCCCTATATTGTCCTCAAATTTGCATAGTATCTGTCCTACATTTAGATCTTTATCTTCTTTGAAGTTAATTTTTGTGTATGGTTTGAGGGATATTCTAATTTCATTCTCATTTTCATTGTTGATGCATGTCTATACTCTCCTCCATAGTGGCTTTCACTATTTTCATTTTCAGCAACAGAGGTGGAGGGTTCCCTTTTCTTCATGGAATCTGGCAGATTTAATCTTCATTGACTGCTTGACAGTCACCATTCTGATTGGTGGTGTGAGGTGAGACCGAATGCCCTTCCCTAATATTTAGCAATGTTGATATCTTTTCACGTGACTTTTTTTTAATGTGTGAGTTAAAGGTACCTGTTAAAATTGGCTTTGTGGCAGTCTACCCAGTTATGAATTCTTTTTGATGACGCCCCCCAGGAGACTCCAGGAGATCAGTTGTTGTTTACTTAGAAACCCTTGGACCTTGTGAATGTTGAATGCCCCTCAACACAGCTATCTGTTGATGGGTGGGACTATGGCTCTCCCTGTTGTTTGACCTGAGACCAAACTATGGTGGAAGTAATGAAGACAATGGCAACCTCCTTCAAAAGATCCTGTTCCCGCACTGCTGCACTCAGTGCCCCTGACCCTTCAGCAGGCCACCCCCAACCCATGCCTCTGCCAGAGACTCCTGGACACTCACAGGCAAGCCTGGGTCAGTCTCTTTTGGGGACACTGCTCCTTTCTCCTATCTCCTGGTGCATACAAAGTTCTGTTTGTGCCGTCCAAAAGTCTATTTCCCCAGTCCTGTGGCAGTTCTGTAATCAAATCCTACTGGCCTCCAAAGTCAAATTCCCTGGGGTTTCTCAGTCCCTTTGCCAGATCCCCAGGTTGGGAAATCTGTTGTGGGTCCTAAAACTTTCTTCACAGTGCTAGAATTTATTTGGTATAATTGTTCTGCAGTTTGTGGGTCATCTCCTTGGTGTCTCTATGGTGGGGATAATGGCAACCTCCTCCAAGAGGGCTTATGCCACACCCAGGACTGCTGCACCCAGAGCCCCTGCCCCTGCAGCAGGCCACTGCTGACCCGTTCCTCCACAGGAGATGCTCAAACACTCAAAGGCATGTCTGGTCAGTTTCTGTGGGGTCTCCTGGTCACACACAGTTTTGTTTGAGCCCTCTGAGTGTCTCTGGCAGGTATGAGGTTTGATTCTAAACACAATTTTGCCCTCCTACTGTCTTACTGGGGCTTCTCCTTTACCTATGGAAGTGGGGTATCATTTTTTGGTGGGATCCAACATTCTTCTGTCCATGGTTGTTCAGCAGTGAGTTATATTTTGGAGTTCTCACTGGAGAAGTTGAGTACATGTCCTTCTACTCCACCATTTTGTCACTTTGCATTAAAGATTTACTAGGCATGCTCCTCCCTATCAGAAGAAGACCCTGTTTTTCCCACAGTCAGTCTCTCCCATGAGGAAGCTTCCATAAGCCTCTTATCTTTATCATTCAGAGGGATAGAGATGAGGTGGTCTGTGAGCTGACCTTGCTGGATGGAGGTAGGGTGTTCTGTGTGCTGACCTGGCTGGATGGAGGTGAGGTGGATGTGTGCTGACCTGGCTGGATGGAGCTGGGTGGTCTGTATACTGACCTGGCATCTGTGGAGGTGGGGTGGTCTGTGTGTGACCTGGCATGAATGGAGGTGTTGTGGTCTGTGTCCTGACCTGGCATAGATGGAGGTGGGGTGGTCTGTGTACTGAAATGGAATGGATGGAGTTAGGGTGGTCTGTGTGCCTTATTGGCATGGAGGGCCCTGTGGTGGTCTGTCTGCTGTCCTGGCATGGATGGAGGTGTGTTGATCTGTGTCCTGACCTGGTATGGATGGAGCTGATGTTGTCTGTGTCGTGACCTGGCATGGATGGAGGTGGGGTGGTCTTTGTGATGACATGGCATGGATGAAGGTGGGTGGTCTGTGTGCTGTCCTGGCATGGATGGA